>SCLG01000158.1:467292-510906 GCA_004367875.1 Oikopleura albicans
TGTGCGGCATATCTGAGAAAATTTAATTTTTCAAAAAGTTATTGCACTCAAAAATTCACATAACTATCTAGATTTTCGACTTATGGATCGGCCGAAGGACGTCGCGATCGAATGCTTCAGCACTACAATGCGATTGGTTCAGTCACCACGTCGTCGTACAAAGAGCGAAAGCAAAAGCGCGGAACTTTAACTGTCACTGATGCCGAAATTCAAGCGGCCATGCCAAAAACGCGACTTCAACTTCGTGAATCGCTCGTCGAAAGGGGCGAACTTCAAAAACGATCAACGACAAACGACTACTTTGAGAAGAAAGATCTTCGCTCCACCACCAGTCGATCAAAACCACCAACGCAAATTGGGTCAAATCTTAATGTTGTGGAGAAATCCCTTCCAGTCAAAGTTGAAAAAAATCATTTGCAAATTAAAATATGCGTTAGAATTCTTGAAAATCAATTTTGATATACGGATCGGTTTTGATCCAATAATGCAAAATTCGTTTTTTTTTTTGAAAAATTTTCTGGATTCGGTTTTCTAATTGGCCCAAAAAGCGACAAACACTTTGTGCTACCCCTATTATGGACTCCTCATACTGTTTTAAAAAAACATTCATTTAAAAAAATCGTAAATGTTCACCGGGGTCTAAAACAGAAATACTTTATTGTATCCGTTTGTATGTGGTTAACCTCAATCAATTATCCATATCGACTTTTAGGGTTCAGGAACGAACGAACGATATGTGAAATGGTTAAATTCAAATATTTTTTGTCAAATTTTGAACTTATATTCAGCATATATGAGCGATAAACGTCTGTCTAAATTAGCAAATGATCCAATCGCTTCGATCAAATATGGCAGTGCAATTAAAGAGTTCGCCAATTCAGCTGAACTTCAGAAGCGAATTGAACAGCGGTCTCACGCGATAACCATCGATAACCGCAATTTGAACCGCATTGAAAACCGGTTAAGAAATATACAAATCGAGGATGATGAGTACGAGAACTATTTTGAAACTCCACAGTACCAAGAGGTAAACTACCATTTGTCAATTATTATTACCATAATGGTAATTTGGGGCACCGGTACAATTGGAATAAATCAGCCGTATAATTTATATACAATTTAAAATATTATTTAAAATGAATTTTCACTTTAATTTTATTAGTATCAGACAAAATTTTGATGTTTTCATTATGATTTATGAAAGAAATCTTTGAAAGTGGTGCAATTTCCAAACATCGTTTAATTTTCACGCCGTAATCCACAGTGAAATGTCCAGTATTTGGTTTCTTCTTATTTACCGGTGCCGTCCATATCATTAAAACTAGGACAAATCATTGTAGTCATTTAATCATTTCAGGTGTTAAAAATCTTTAATCATTTCAGGTGGTAAAAATCTTTCATTTTCGAACTACGGTTACCGCATAATCACCGAATTAAATGGGAATATTTCATGGTCAAATGGTAAAATTACTACTAGGGGCACCCATACAGTTATATAATCCCAAAGTTTGCTTAATATGGATTAGTGATTATAGCCGCGTTCAAAGTTGTACCATGGTACCACTCAAAGTTACATTCACGGGTAAATGAATCTGTAACCTACTATAACCTACCAAAAAATCTGTAACGGTTACAGTGTAAGTTACACTGTGTAACCTATCATGGTAACTGCTATTGAAAATATCCAAATTAAATCTAATATAATATTGCCAATATATCTTTATAGTTTTCGGTGAAAAACACTTTCATCAGCCATGTGGTAATTTTGTATAAAAACTGACAGTCTGTAGATACTACAGACTGTAGTCTACAGTACTTTTTTCGAATAATTTAGATTTTTAATCATCTCTCATTTCACAAACGTTACCGATTTTATTAGTACAAGCAGTGTTGCGAAAGTTGGCCAACGGTCGATTTTTCCCAACGCCCAACGCAACCGTCGGCCAACGCTCAAATTTTCCCCAACGCCCAACGCTCCCAACGCGTTGGTTGGGCATTGAACGTTGGCCAACGCATACCAACGCCCAACGTTTCCAACACTGAGTACAAGTCACAATTTATTTTTGTCATACAAATTTTACTTTGAGCAAATAATAACGGTAGTATCATTTCATTTTATGACTAATTCTTGACGATCGACGGATTTCCTAGAAAATTCAATCGTTCGACATCAGTTCAAAATTGGAGCGAATAAATCGAGAGTCAAAACTCGCGGTATAACTTCTTAAAAGTCGAGGAATTTAATAAAATAAATATCACCTTTCCATGATATTTTTATACCAAAGCAAATCATATACTTATTATCCATATCATATGGACCATATGATTGCTAACCACTCAATGTGGCTCACCAGGAGTCCAGATTGAAAAGGTATCCGTTTCGTGATACACAAACAAATCAAAATTTAGAAATTTTGATCACTGCGAAAAATCAAGCCTAAAAAATAAATCCTTCAATTAAACGGGAAAAGTCTCGTAAGAAAGATTTTACAAAATTTTACAAAATTTAAAGGAGGGGTAAATAGCGTTTCTATAAACATGACTTTTCGAAATAATGCTAAGAGAGGTGAACTTCAATTGCGTTATGTTTCTTTCTAACTTATGTAGAAATGTGGGAAGTATTACATGACAAAAGTTTCGACGCCATAAGTGTTGCCGTAGAACCCCCACGTGGCCGTGAACTTGAGTAAAATCGATATTTCAAACTCTACCCACAAGAGTAATTTTCGTACACTTTTCACGCGATTTATTTCGTTTCTACTTTCCTGTATTTAGTTATGTTAGTATACACTCAAATCCACCATAATGAATTTCTAAATGTGGGAAATTAAAAACAAATTTTGTGTTCTGTTCTGTTGGACTAAAACCTTCATATATTGTAATAATATTCTGGTATCTTTATAATCCACACAAAATAATTAAAAAATAATTAAATTACAAAGTACATCTTGGAAATTCCAAGTTGGAATTCAAAAAAGGGATTCCAAATCAGAATGTTTTTCAAATTATTTTGTTAGATCAAAATCAAGGGCCAAGCAAAACCAACAAAGATTTTTCAATTGTTTTTTTTTTTGAACGTTATGATTTCCATAACGCTAAACATACATGTATTTTAAGTCTACTAATATTGTTCGCTGAGCGCAAATTTTAAATTTGGAAAGCAAGCACTTCCTTGTACCAAGTAAAAGAGCGTTATTCAGTTTTTTGTTTCTGTTTTTAGAATACGTCAAAAAGCAAATTATTCAAGGTCACCGCATATTTATCGAGGAAATGTTCTCGCGACGCAAAAAATGTTTTGAGTTCTGAAATATCAATATTGCTTGTCTGATTAATTTGAGCCACAAGTTCCACACTTTTCAATATTAGTAACGCATCCTATGCGTTAAATAAGACAAAAAAAAATCAAAATTGAAAGTCGACGTTTGCTTTTACATACACTATTATGACTTAATTTTCAAATTAGTGCTCCACTGACTCGTGAGTCGTGACCGTTTGCCTTTTTGGTTTATTCTTAACATTACAAATGCCGTTTTTCTTGAGACTTTTTTTCTTAAAATAATTTGTTTTTATTTTTCAGGAGATACAAAATGTTAATAATATTTTGTTCCACTCGGAGGACCTCGTATCTGAGTCTATCAAAGAAAAGAAAACTCCGGAACAACTGGAAGACGATTGGCTTTTCAAGCACGACTCCGCATTCATTATTGCGTTCTGGCGGACTCACGAGAAAGTCTTAAGGACGGGAATGACTTGTTGTTAATAAAGGAAAATAAAAATGGTCAAAGTGACCCTTAGAGTCAATGTTTTCCTTCGTTTTATTATTTCATTAAGGCCTGCTAATTTTCATAAAGTCCTTGTACTAGTAAGTCAGATTGAATAACTTTATTAAACTTAGACCGAACTTTATTGAATTTTTACCGTATAAATTACACTATTATAGTGTTGAGTTAATCAGAAAATATGTTTTCTCCCAAAATTGTTGCTAAATCGCATCACAAAAGACACTTTTTAGTCATTATAATGTTTTTTTTGAGATAACTTTTCCGAGCATAACTATGATTAACTATGATTATTTTTCGAGCAATTTTGATGAAAACAATATAATTAAGTATTTATTAGTTGCTCTAACATAATTAAATTGGTGAAAACAAGGCATACCCGTCTTTCAGGAGACAGACGGAGGGCCGAATCGACCCGAGACTGAATTATACCGACGCAATATGTGCCGCGGCCGAATTGGGACTTGTCGATGTTCTAGAACGTATGCTCGATTCGATGGGAACATCAGATCAAGAAATCAAAGAGGGTGGCAAAGAAAAAATTGAAGAAATTTTGGCGGGTTCAGATCAAGCTCAATTTTCGAGTATGTTCGGTCAGACACCACTTCACAAAGCAGCTTACCGGTACGTGGAAATTTTATAAACTAAAAAGCAAAACAAATTTAGGAATAGTGACTATTCAATAGTCTATCTCCTACCGGTATTTTTTTGCATCCGAGCGTCTTTAGTCGATAAATATACCGATTATTACATAAAAACTTTTATTGACATAAAAAATAAAGAGGTAGGTGTTGGCGCTACGGAGCAATTTGTAGGCGAACAAGAAGTCTCCTTTATAATTTTCTTTGTTCACCGTCGAGATTTTCAAGTCACACTATATAAATTATTTAACATTATGCGTAATCAATTTTTATACGTAAGTTACTTTCCTTTCGCTGATACAAAAGTATATATTTACAGTGGGAAGTACGATATGGTTCGTCTTTTGTTAAAACTCGGATCCGACCCCAATTACGCGGGAACATCAGAAAATCAGGGCATGACTCTCCAGGGTCGCTGTGCAACGCCTCTCGATGCGTGCATTTTTGGACTTTCCCTTATTCCACCGGATGTCGGACGGAATGCGACGGCCTCAAATCGTATGGATTATTTCGACGATCATTATCGGTGCATTCTGTACCTGGTCGCAGCCGGTGCCAATCCAAACAAGTGCATGGTATCCAGACTCAATGGCGGCATGTTTTATCAGTTGTTTGAACAAACATTGAAGTAAGCAGTTACATGTATCATCACTTAGAAATTTCCTTACGCGCAGAATTTTTTCAGTCCGGAAGTTAACTTATCACGTCCTCTTAAGAATAGTACCTATCATTGTCGAGGTGTTTTAAAAATATAAATTAATTATTTGTAGCAGTATAAATCACGTCCAGAAAGTATGATCTAAAACGGAATTGCATTATTTCTCTACGTGGCGATTTTAAAAATACATGTAATTTGTTTTCAAGGTTGTCTCACGCCGTGAGACTCACGGCCCTGAATAGGCGTGATTTGAAAAAAAAATACTGAGAGTCCGAGTCCCCCAATGAAACAATTTCAGCTAAATTGAATTTTCAGAAACCTTAAACCGACGCATGTGTATGAAATCTCAAGCAATCTTCAATACAGTCTACTCGTAGTTTTAGAAGCGTTTTGGATAGCCGGGTAAGATATTTTGTAATAGTTTAATAATCTATGAAAACAATTTCATCAAATTTATTTGCAAAATACTGTCATATTTTTTCGCCTCCAAGCATCGTGTGAAGCTTTTCCGCAAACGGTTAGCCGCTAACCGTTAGCCTGACGTCGTCAGGAAAACGTTAACCCCTAAACACGAATTAATGAAGTTTGTCACAACGGGCTTAAAGTTGCATTTTTCTTGCAATTGGTGTTATAAAAAGAGATGACACTGAATACCAACACATAATAATCAATTGGGAGCGGACGAGAAAAAAAATGAAAATAATTAGTTTTCCTTAATCAAGAATAATTAATCAATTATTACAAGAAAATTACTGGAAGGAATATACACATGTTTTATTGTGATAGTTCAAAAAAGAAGTAAAAATTGGCAATCACTCACACAATAAAAAATGGACCATTAGTGGTCGGGTTAGCCAATCATTAACCGCGGTTAACACCGGTTAACCAGTGAAATATACATTCGATTGTACATAACGACATGTCGCGAGATAATTTAATAGTATTACATTTACGCTTCACAATTCGTGTTCACACTAATCGTGCTTGGGGGTTAAGCACCAGTGTTGGAAAAGTTGGCCAACGCTCCAAATTTCCCCCTAACGCCCAACGCTTGAATTTTTCCCCAACGCTCCCAACGCGTTGGGAAGAAAATTTCTTTAACGCCCAACGTTGGCCCCAACGCTGCCAACACTGATTAAGCACGAGATAAAATTAACCGATATTTTAAAGCTACAAAATAGACGATGATATTCTGGACATGTTGGAAGAGGAATACGACTGGATAAAAACGTGCAATATATTACGCGAAATGATTTGCGTGAAAAAATGTGAAATGTCTTCTCTAAGCGAATTATCCCGAAACGTCGCCCGAAGAAATATGCACTGTTCACTGACCTACAATCAAGTTCCAAAATTTATTCCCTATTTGTTGCGCAGGGTAATCGCAATGCCCGAACTCTATGAAATTCCCATTTGAATAAACTTTGTAATAATTACATTCTTAATTGAAGAAAAAAAAAGAAAGACGAAATCTCTTATCGGCCAATTCAGCCCGATTATATTAACACTTCGGAAATGATATTTGATTTTCACATAGACACGCGTTATGAGCTCCTGGGCTCAACAACAACTGGCTGATCTGGACAGTTCGAGCTGATATTTGAACCAGAGCCCCGGCCAGGGGTTGGCAAGAGAAAAATGAGTTGTGCTCGGCTGTCGTCTCGAGCTCGAAAACATAAAAATTGAGCTGCGCTCGGCTATGGTCTTCAGCACAAACATAAACATGGCCGGCGCGCCGCTGTGCTCTCGCGAGATCTCGAGCTCAAAAAAATTAGCTAGGCTGGGCTCTTCTACTCTGAAATTTTGATAAACTGTGCTCGCCTCGGCTGCCCAGTTCACGAACTGCAAAGGGCAGTTCACTCGATCTGAGAAGGCCAGCTGGCTGTTACCGATCCCTGGGCCAGGCTAGGCCAGATCATTTTTATTTTTTGGATCGACAGGCGAGTCCAGGCCAGCTCACTTTTTCTGAATTTGTCTCAAATGTTGGTTTTCTCGGAATTAAGTACTTGTAGTCTACAATGTAGACTACTACAAGTTGTAGTGTTCAAAGCAGTGTAGGAAATGGGAACGGGATCCCGTTTTTTCCCGCGTTTTCCCGCGGGATTTTGTGCGCGCGGGAGCGGGAACGGGAGGGATTTTTTCTGAACGGGAACAATTTTCCCGCGGGAAAATATTTTCCCGTTTTATTTTTGTTTTAACTTTGTAAGAAAACATTTTAGCTATAGAAAAATTAGCTTTCCCGTTTCCTACACTGGTTCAAAGTGCTTGAGGTTTAAAAATAAACTGTATTTAAGAAACATAATTAAAAGCACCATGATATTTGATCTCCACGGGCTTTTCTGCGTATGGAGCCAAATAAGTGGATAATCCATTAATTGAATCATAAGATTACATCATAAATAATACGCTTTTTTATTGTTTTCAATGAGTTTTGACGTTTGGTTCATGAATAATATTCTCACATAACGCGTAGGTTAGGAAACATAACGGACCAATAATGTGTAAGAATGGAACTCTTAACTTTATGATACGACAATCGGAAAAAAAAATAAATTTTTAATTCTATGAAATATTTTCTCATTTTTGTTTGATAAAGTAACAGAGAAATAGGAACTAAACGAGTTGTTTTTTGTTCGTCTTGGATATGAGTAAACTTTTATCACCGGCTAAAATCGCGCAAAGATGAACCAGAAAAGAAATGAAGACATAAATAAAATTAAGCTCGAAGCCTACGATAATGATATTGAGGTTAGTCACTGCAGTGCCCTGTTGTTAACCCCTAAACTAACAAACACATGGCCCTTATGATATGGGGCGTCCTATACTGAAATACCAGAGCCAAATAACATGAAATTCTAGTGGTTAATGGTAATTTTCTCCCAACCGGTCGGTTTCTAGCCGTTCTAATGGTCACCATCAGATGCGCCCTGGTCGAATACCCCTACTTAAATGTTCTTCAGCAACATATGAATAACTTTATTTTCGGCAAAAAAATTTAGGAATTCCCCCTAAGTATATAAGAATATTTTGGGTGTAGTTAGTACCCAGTGTACTGGAATATTCTAAAACAACGGAATAACCTGCGTTTACTAAATATCCCAGTCGACTGCAGTCTAAAACGTCTCGAATATTATACGTAGGGTGGCCAGCTGGGATTTTGACCCGATTTTCAAGTTGCTAAAATTTACGGATTAAGATAACTTCGAAGGGTAATCGACCACTGCGGAGTCGATGGCAGCACTTAGAAGCCTCGAAATTGTACCGGTTGAGAATTAAACCACAATAACCGCCAAAATTCTAGTTTTTTTGGCTCTCCTATATAGCCTATATACTATAGGCTATAAGTTTAAAAATGAATTGAAGACGCGCAGGCTACTATTTCGTGTACCTCATATGAGTCATATGATATGACTCATATCCCAGCTGGCCACCCTAATTATACGTATCCGGAATATAAATGTTAATAATACAATTTGTTCACGATGAATGTTAACCCGGAACCGAATTTGTGTTACAATTGTGTCACACCCCCTTTCAACTTGAAATTAGGCTTACATTACAAAATATATGTTTGATAATGATCGTGGGAAACTCCAACTTGGAATTTAGCGACTGGCGGGCTAACAAGATTAGTTTATCTTACCACTTTTTGGACCTAAACGGTTTCGAATTATTTTACCAAACAACCCTGACCATCTATCTTACCCCTTCTACCTCATGGTATAATATGGAAGTCCAACTCGTTTTGACCCAAAAAAACTTGAAAAGTTGTTTCTTGGTTTTAGACCCCAAGGTTATTTGTAAAGGATGTTTTGGTCTTTCAAAGTCTTTTTTATCTAAGACCTTATAACCACACATTGTTTTGTATTCGACTTTATTTTTACTATGTAGTGTAGTTAAAGACGTAATTTGATACATTATACATCGTAATGTAGTGTAATAAAATTTCGCAAGAATAGTTTAACGAAATTGTTTAGACTATACCGATCTACCCTGTAATCAATTCCGAGGTCGAATTAAAGAGTGAATATCAATCGGAGTCTGACCATGAAGATGATTTCTATGTTGGAAGTCTTGTCCAAGAAAAATCTTATGGCGAAAGCGGTTTTAGGACCGGCTCCTTCAATATCAATCAAGGGCAAATTTCTGAATCAGAATTGCTGCCCAAAACCCTGCGGATCGGTACGGTACGAGCCTTACCTATCGAGTTACGGATTTTAGACCCCCTAATGGCTCGCAACAATGAGCTAAGGCTATTAGGGCGAAAACAACGTGAGTATTTTGTCTTTTAGTAGACTTTAGTCGACCGAAATGTCGGTGGATTACCCTTTTTCCATAAAACACATTATCCGGATTAAGCCGGTGCCTTTAATTTATACTTTCTATCAATTCATACGGTATTATGGCCAAGCATAATACTGTGGACCGCACGGGCATATGATATTATACAGTGCTCCGTCCCTTATGGGCCGCCTTTTTGGGGCCCTGAACGCGACCCACAAGGGGCGGAGGACTGTATTTGAATACAATAATGAAATTTAAATTTAAGCAGAAGATACGTTTGGGGAAAAAATCGCTCATTTTATGAATGACGAGCAACAGAAAGAGTCCCCTAATTCAAACTTAATACCGCTAGAGGACGAGGAGATGACGGAAATTATGCATCCAATCACAAAGGCGCCCTACACAATTGAAACCAAACTATTGGCCAGTCTCTTAGAGCAGCAGGGTCAAGAAGTCCGTACAAGTACTAAAAACTCGCCGGAAATCCGACAACTTGTTGGCAACTTTTGCGATCATCATAATGTTGAGCTGATGAAGGCCGAACATGCGCGCAAAATTAAAAATAGCGGTTACCCAGTCGATATGCTTAGTACCAAAAAAGGCAAAACAGGCAAATTTATGTGTTATTTTTGTCCGCTTATGGGTCAAGTTAGGGTGAACATAAAGCACGGAATAGTAAAAATAATATTCCATAAATCCAAAACGAAATATTATAAACCATCTTTTAACATACTGTATGTTACCGTACATATATACGAAAACTTACGAAATTATTTGATAAGAAAAAATAAATAAATATTTGTTCTCTCGAATTGTGCGTCCAGTACGCTCAAAGAAAAGCCCTCACGTGCAATTACGTATGTGTGTATATGTACCATGTCATAATTTAGGGGAGGGGCAAAAAATGCTGCTGGTGAAAGTTTGAAAAAAGTCACCAAAATACATTTTTTTTTTCGAATGAATGTTTAAAATCGGATTTTGACGTGTTCACCCTTGGTAAAGTGCACAAAAGCTTCCCAAATAAAGAAACTTTAATTCGACACAATGCCCTACACCTACGAGTTACCAAGTACCAATGTGGCCACTGTGAGCATAAACACTTTCGAAACGACACTATTAGACAACATATAAAACTGAAGCATATAGGGAAGAGTATAATTATTAAGAAATTAGAAACTCCGTTTTGATTTACATATCCAAAATACCTCCAGTTTTAACCGATGACCCGCGTTCAAAATTCAAAACCGAATTTATATAGAACTAGAAAAATAAGAATGTTTTACTCCGACTTTTGATCGCAGGCATTTACTTTTATACCGTATGTCGGCCATAGTTAGGCAAAATAGCGTTATAAATGATATGTAGATTGCTAAAATTCTGCCAGTCTGGACACCGACACACGGTATATATTTATTTATAAACTTCATTCACGTATATACTTCTTTCGCTTGACGTGGTTCCTTAAAGGCCATATTGTAATTTTTAATGAATATTTTTTGTTAAATATAATTTACGCAAATCATTTTATTTCATAAAATCAATTTCTGACTTTTAACTCTCAATCTCTTATATAAAGGCGTAATTTCCCACGAGTTACATGTAATATACACCAGATGTACCTTTATCTTAGGAAAGTTTGGGGCTAAATGGATCTAAGATAACGGAAAATAGGGTCATGTTACCTAGATAACGGTACATTGTGTGGGCGTATGGTTGAAAATGCGTAGGCGAATCTAAGATAATGGAAAATAGGGGTAAAATCTAAGATAATGGAAATGCGTAGGTGGAAAACTTTCGCCAAAATGAACTAAGATAATGGAAAATAGGCTCAAATTACTAAGATAAAGGTACACAAGATAAAGGTACATCTGGTGTATTATATATGGCAAAAAATGGGCTTTAATCATAATTTGTCCTACATTTGGGGTAGGCCCTTGTCCATTCCGACCGCTTTTGCTTGCTAAAAATGCCTGTAATCGGACATGATGGCTAGAACGGGAAAAATTCTATTCTTATTAAACTTTCCATTTTCGGGACAAACAAGGGCCAACCTTTGGTTCTTGATTTGGGTCGATCGTTTGCCCTATTTTTTCTCAAATTTTCAAAGTTTGTCCGGTTTAACAAGAGGAATCTCTACAAATAGAAAATATTTAGTTGTCGGACATCTGTTTGTCACAAACAGTCGACCAACCTCTTACGCATATTTTCAGTTTCTACACTTATAAGCGTAAAACCTATAAACTTCAACTGACTTACACTACTTCGACACGGTTTGAATTGATATTAAGTAAGAAAAACGTCTCATATGAACGCAAGAGTTAATAAATGATGTTGAATTCGTCGAACTTTTAGAGCAATTAAAATGTCTTCGGAAATCGGAATTCTAATTAGAATTCGAAAATGAAGAAAAATTGTATACCACCCATGTAAATAAAATGTAATTGGTCAAACGTGCGCCCAATCCAGATTTTTTTCAAACGTTATTCACTTAAGCTCAATTCTAAACGTGTCCATATTTTGCCTATAAAATATGGGCCCTATATCACCAATATTCATTGGCAATATTTTTTCTCTGTTTTTCAGTTTTTAGACGCACACATTCCGTGTCCAACTGTAAATAATAGACAAATAAAATCTTACGCTTCTGTTCATTGCTTTGAACGGGCAAGACTCCCAAGTTTAGTGGTTAGTTATTCAACGGGCATTGTCTTAGAATTCGAAGGAATTATAAAAATACAGAACTGTGGGAGTTTGAGATTAATTGGAATTATTAGACACTGCCTGGCCAACTCAGGCAACCAAAAGTGGACATCAAGCCTTAGATTCTAAGGTAACTTCTTTTGCCCGTTCAAGCAGAAATATTCGATGTTACTTATTCACATTGTTAACTCACAGGGGGCAGTGCGTGTAAATAGACACGCAACTGGTATTTTTCGTCGATTTAAGGCATATGGAGGCCCCGTAGGGCAAAACGGGTATTGGTGACCCCCCTCAACTTTTCGAGAAAATTCGATTGACGGTGTTTTTTGCGTAGGTTGGGGACTTCAAACAGCTCTCTAGGGGGCCCTGGTGGCCTAAATCAATTTCTGAATAGTCAGATCGACGTAGTTTGACAAGCTCTACAACTTGTCTTTTCCAGTTTTTTTATTGAATTATTGCGAATTTTTTAAGTGCGTGTTTATTTACACGCATTTTCCCCCTACGGGTTCCCAAAAACTCCTTCCCCCTGAGAGTTAACTGAACAGCCGAACTTCAAACAGGGGATTAGGACTACCAATAAAGAGGCGACGCGTGGATTAAGTTTCATTCAATATATTTCAATGATTCTAATCATATGTATTAATAAGAGTTCAGTATGTTAAAGAACTAGCCCAAGTTTCAGAGTTAAACAGACCGATTTATTTTGTGATTAATTATGATAATCACAATTTGTAATTTTTAGGTACAGTCCCTACCTAGTTAACGGGTATCTTGAAATCATAACTACGTTAACTACGTAGGCTTTCAACAAAAAATCCAAAAAATGACTGACTTTTGTTTTTTTTGACATTTTAATGCTGTTTTCTGAAATGTAGCTCAAAACAGTATTTTTGCGTTCTATCATTCTAAAAACGCATAGAATGACCTTTTATTTATTTATTAGCTAATGGGAAATACACTTATGGTTAGGAGTTCTAACTTAGGACACGATTAAATTTATAGTGTCAAATTTTAGCACTGATTAATCAATACTTGAAGGCGGTTAATTGTTTCATCAAATATGCTCTTCCCAGGTTTACAAATATTATATCGTTCTAGTAAATCTGGAGTGTAACCCATTTTCTTTAATTCCTTTTCGCGCAAGTTCCTCTTCTGTTTCGGCGGATCACTAAAATATATTTTAGCAACTTAACTCCCAGGGGGAAGTGCGTGTAAATAGACACGCAACGTGTTTTTTCGTCGATTTAAGGCATATGGAGGCCCTGTAGGGCAAAACGAGTATTGGTGACCCCCCNTTTTTTTTGAATTATTGGGAATTAATGTGAATTTTTTAAGTGCGTGTTTATTTACACGCATTTCCCCCCTACGGGTTCCCAAAAACTCCTTCCCCCTAAGAGTTAAAATAATTATGATGAAAACGAAACTCATAATTTACTTACGTGGAAGGCTTTTCTCCGATAGATATTGATGTTTCAAGAAAATCACAAACTGCTGTGCAAATATACCGAGCGCGTGGCATGTGGTTTTGACAAGTTACTATAATAAGATCATCATAATTATGTAACTTAGCGATTTGTATGGAATTTAGAAAGTTTTCGACGGTATTGTCTGCATCCTCTTCTTTTAGGATTGCACCTTCATCACAACCTAACAAGTATATTATATACTGTTAATACGTTTTATTTATCCTAATACACTCCATCACGGTACTATGAACGGGTAAATTTTGTTTCAGGAATGAAACAACGGTAGTAAAGTGTATCATAGTAGTTTTAAATCTTGGTGCTCAAATGAATTCACTAGTTCTTATGACATTGCCCGTTCATCATACGGTGATTGAGTGTACTTATCCGAACAAGTATAACACGGAGCAGATGACAAATACAGAAGTTTTCCTAATTTTGTTCGATAAAACTTGTATATATTTATGGGTTCTTCTTATTTTGGGTGGTTATAAGGTCAAAATTGACAATAACACTCCCCGTGTAGTGCAGTTTAGTCTTATTACTAATAAATTCTTAGGACGAAAAATGTTTAGGTTTCCTATTCCGAGCTATTCCGCCTAAGCCTTCATGATATATTATTTCAAGAAAGTATAAAAAGTTGAAAAAAGTTCGACCTATTCATCTTTTTTTAGTTCATTTCTTTATCAATTTATTCAAGTTATCCGAATTAGAATGATGGTATCCTAGATATTGTGTTTTACCTAGCTCAGTAACAAGATAATTCGACATAAATTGCGCTTCGGTTAAGCCAATGTGTGCGGTGTCGGCCCCGCTCAATAGAATTGCATAACCGGTTTCTTTGCGGACTTCATACGCTTTTTCACATCTAGTGAGTAACTCTGGCTCAGGTGATCCATCACTCTGAAGCAGCTTCCCGAGACATAAAATAACTCCGGGCATCTTAAGAATATTATGTTAGAATATTATAATTTCGTACGGTAAGTAAACGTATTTTAACGTGATGTGATGAAATCGAGCTCTGTGATAGAGCTTTAAAAAAGTTAGATAAATTCGCGGTTAATCGGGGTTTTAAATTGGTAAAAATGCTAAAAGGGGTACATTTATAACCAAACTGCTGCTGTATACGGTGTACCGATCCTGTCGCGTTATGCGGCATAATTTATGGTTTGCCATGGTAACAAACGTTCTGATTATTAGAAGTGTTTCATCTTTAACCATTTTCACCAAAACTTGATCTACGCCTTTAATTACAAGCGTCAAGCCAATCACCATCAAGCTCTTGCACTTGTGCGGATAATTTATCGTGTCCTCGGGTTTAGGAGTACCACATTTGTGTTTCCTTTAGGATGTCCAAAATCGTAAAAATGCATTTAGTACCTTTGGGAAGTTTATGCCGACTCCAAAATGAGTCCAAAACTTATCCTTAGAATTAAAAATATTCACGTTTTTTTATTAAAGAAAAATGGCCCCTAGGGTGCCCCTAGGAGTTAAAATTTGAATTTTCTCTAATGGGATTTTTTGTTCAGCGGATAAAGCTGTATCACCCTGTATATTCATTTTTCCATTTGGCTACATTTTTTTACCTGAAAAAGTTTGGGCAGCCTAGTGTACAATATACAGTGTATACAGCTGTATACTATACAGTGTGTGTGGTATGTAAGCTTTTTTTATTAACAAACACTAATAGTTTGAAACAATTTTATGTTTTGGAATGTTGGAAACTCCAGTTTAGAATTCTAGAGATTTCTGCTATAAAAACAGGAAAGTAGCTCTTCGCGTCCGAGACGTTAAACATATTACATGTTACATATACATATGTACACTGTAAAATGTACATTGTACAGTATATGAGATATGAAATTAAGTTTTGAAAATTTCATAGTGATTAATGCAAAACAGAATAACAAATGGTTAACAAAAATGTTGCGAGAACTTGACGGTTTTTGACAAACGAAAGTGTCACGTTCTCGCATCCACAACTGTATAATATGATACACCACTTGCGCAGTTATGTTACCGGCAGTTATGTTACCGATTTGTAATATTTCGTCATATTTTCGTAATATTTCGTAATATTTTCGTAATACGTCATTTTTTTGCGAAATTTGATCATATACATTTTAGCAAACCCGCCTACACACTGCGCAGTTATGTTACCGTTTTTTCTGCCTGCGCAGTTATGTTACCGTTTTTTTCCTGCCTGCGCAGTTATGTTGCCGTTTTCATTGGGCTACGGAATTCTAGAAATTTTGATCTTTCAAAATTGCAACCAAATTTGAAATTAATAAAATTTCTCATACATTTTTTGAAAAATACTTAAGGTTCACATGTTTTTTAATCTCTAATTTTGAAATGATGGTAGCCTACAATATTCCAAAAAAAAATCGTTAAACATAATTTGGTTAAAAATTTTGACTAAAATCACAACGAATGAAACACTTTTNATACACCACTTGCGCAGTTATGTTACCGGCAGTTATGTTACCGATTTGTAATATTTCGTCATATTTTCGTAATATTACGTCATTTTTTTGCGAAATTTGGTCATATACATTTTAGCAAACCCGCCTACACACTGCGCAGTTATGTTACCGTTTTTTCTGCCTGCGCAGTTATGTTACCGTTTTTTTTCCTGCCTGCGCAGTTATGTTGCCGTTTTCATTGGGCTACGGAATTCTAGAAATTTTGATCTTTCAAAATTGCAACCAAATTTGAAATTAATAAAATTTCTCATACATTTTTTGAAAAATACTTAAGGTTCACATGTTTTTTAATCTCTAATTTTGAAATGATGGTAGCCTACAATATTCCAAAAAAAAAATCGTTAAACATAATTTGGTTGAAAATTTTGACTAAAATCACAACGAATGACACACTTTTTGTCTCTCAATTTTTCATTTTTGAGTTTTCATTTTTAAGTTGAAGTCCTGATACGCGCTCGGTGCTAAGAACTCTGTACCAAAAATTACCATGAGATGCCGGAAGCGGTGTTGTATCAATACAGAGAGAAAATAATTCAATTGCTTCATTATAAAGTGCTAAACAAGCGTTTTTTCCAAACGTCAAGTTTGTAAACAACACGACGGACCCATCCTTAAGTTTTAAAACTTTAGAGAAACGATACTTTAAACTAATAATAGATTTTTAAATGCTAAAAAGACTATTTGTGACAAAAATGACTCATTTTGCGAATTTCATGAATTTTGCGCACGCCTACGCAATGAATTGCGCAATTTTTTTCATAATTTTACTTTCCGCCTACGCCCTGCGCAGTTATGTTACCGTTTTTTGAAAATACTTCGGTAACATAACTGCGCAAGTGGTGTACTGATGATGTATGATACTGATGATGTATGATACTGATGATGGCACAAATTTTTATTTTTGGCCAGCCTACAGTATGACAACTAGGACGAGCTGCGCGCTTTTGAGCAAACAGTGACTCAAATCAGGGAAACTTGTTTACACATTTGGCCACGGAGCAAGCCACCAAATAGAGAAAAGCGCGCAGCTCGTCCTAGCTGTCATACTGTAATCGTCCGCATAAGTCGTGTGCAAATGCCGAACAGTGATTGGTCGATGACGCTGGCAAATGCATCCAGCGTCCAATTAACGCTTTTTGTGTTTCTCTCCTTGTCCAATACAGTCAAACACTTGCACACACAATCAATAATACATGTATGGGACAATTGCTCATGTCAAAACGAGACATAAATGTGTGTCATTATCAGTAAAATCTTAAAGGTAAACTAGCTAAGACTTACTGTTTAAGTGTTATTTCTTATCTGCACTCAAGGTCAATAGTATTTTAATGACTGGTACACTCATAGCACTGTAATTAAACAGATCTCTATCACTCCAACAGTGAGTCACGGACTTCCCTTAAATAATTGTAAAGATACATACGGTTTGTAAACGCTGCTACCTAGTAATAGTCGTTCTGTAAAGTACCGTATATTTTTAAATGTGTTTGTTTAGTAACAAAATATTTAAATTTTTAATTTGAAATGTATCCAATTCTCACTCCTATTTTCAAGTGTGTCGGTATCGGTGACTAGACGCTATTGTTTTGATGTAACAAATAATGTACAATTTCTAAGGATGTTTACGTCACGGGATTTATTCAAGTTGAGAGAAGATTTAATATTCGACCGTGTTTCGACGCGTTTATAGCCATTATGAGTCATTATTTATGACGAAATCACTCTAGAAATGATACGAAAATACCCTATATTATTGACCCATATTATATGGAGGAAAAGAAAGTGCTCGCCGTTTTCAACTTCGTATACCTGTATCAACATTAGAAACTACTTATAAAAACGGCAAGCACTTTCTTTATCAAATTGATTATATACCGTACGACACATTCTTCCCATTGAAAGTGGCGTAAAAATAAAAATATTATTATAATATATTAGTCTTCCCGTTCCCTAGGTTTATTAAATAACTAAAGCTTATTAAAGTTTATTAAAGCTTATTAAAGTTTATTAAATAATTAAGCTCAAAAAATATTAGGTTTACCATTCTTGAGTTCCATAATCTACCATTACATCTATGGACTCGTAGTTGAGCCACGGTTTTTATCATCCAGCTGCGTATTCATCCTCTCACATGTGTCATAATCAATTACTTACTGGTACATTTTCTCTTCAGAAAGGTACCTAAATTGAAATAGGCGGTGGCACATTGGTGGAGTTCTCAACATACTGGAAGTGTGGCGTCTCCTTGTGTTCGAATTTAGGACCATTCAATGTATTTACCATAATAAAGCAAACGTACAACTGGAAGCAATAAAATGAATAATAATAATATAACATAAATATATTTGATTAATATAAATATTAATCTACATCGTATTATATAATATCTATATATGCACGCATATCATATTTTCTGACAATCAATTTAGATCAACCAATCAAAAAAAAAAACGGAAAATTTACCTTCAACACATTCGACACTCATATCGCCGGTNAGATTTAAATTCCAAATTGACAGATAAAATGAGCAAATGTTTCATTTTGTACAAGTATAATGATATAAAATAATAAAATGAACGAAAAAAATCAAAAAATAATTGTTATTTTTCAAATGATGTTAAAAGAGAGTCGATGAAAATTGGAAGAAGTTGCTAGTGATTATTTTGACAAAAATAGTTCGTTGGACTTTTTATGTACTTTTTATAAAACTCGAAAAAAAATTACTAAGTGTTGACGGATAAAGTGGAAAAAGTTTCCAAAAGAGCTAAGGGGAGGAGTGGAAAATTTTGAAAAATAACGGGGTGCAAATAGCGGCGGACCTGGTGTGATTTTTTTAAGATGTTTTTTTTTTGTAAGACTTTGAGCGAACGCCAAACATTTTAACCATTTAGCCGAACATTTAACATCAATATGAAAGCTGCAATATCCTTTGGGAGTTAATTTGTTTTCAGAACTGATAGAAAATGTAATAAATGTTCAAAAAAGTGTTATCTCAATTGCAAACTGTTATTTCACATGGTTAGTGCGTAGGTGGTTATATGGTGTATATTAGTCTTGCCGTTCCCTAGGTTTATTAAGTAATTAAGCTCAAAAATATTAGGTTTACCATTCTTGAGTTCCATAGTCTACATCTATGGACTCGTAGTTGAGCCACGGTTTTTATCATCCAGCTGCGTATTCATCCTCTCACATGCGTTGCAGTCATCGTAATCAATTACTTACTGGTACATTTTCTCTTCAGAAAGGTACCTAAATTGAAATAGGCGGTGGCGCATTGGTAGAGTTCTCAACATACTCAAACTGGAAGTGTGGCGTCCCCTTGTGTTCGAATTTAGGACCATTCAATGTATTTACCATAATAAAGCAAACGTACAGCTGGAAGCAATAAAATGAATAATAATAATATAACATAAATATATTTGATTAATATAAATATTAATCTATATCGTATCATATAATATCTATATATGCACGCATATCATATTTTCTGACAATCAATTTAGATCAACCAATCAAAAAAAAAACGGAAAATTTACCTTCAGCACATTCAACATTCATATCGCCGGTCAGAATCATGTCATGGTTTTGCGAATCCCACTTCCAGTTTCCACATCTATCAATGGCATTATAACGATATGTGTAAATATCGATAGCGTCCGAAATTAGTGCGTCGCGGTCGCATCCAGCACCTTAATTCTGAGATCAAAATGAGGACTCAATGAATTCGTATACTACACGCTGCAGCTAACTGTCTACACTAATATTGCCTTGGTTAAAATGCAACTGATTTAGGGAAGTACAGAAATAGGGAAACGATGATTCTGTATCATAACTTCTGGTACACTGCCAGTAGCCAAAATTGTGTAGCAACAACCCTATAATTCCCTATTTTAAGGAAACCAAGATTCTAAGTCCAGGCGCGCCTCGAGTGTTCATTGTTGAGAAACAAGTTATTACGGTAAGCGTAGTCCTAGCAATATAACGTACGGTATACACGTAAGTTACATGAATTACATGTACTATGAATTAATTATGGACTATGAAAAAACAACAGGATCTGGGAAACGTGTCTATATTATTCTTGTTTCCCGAAATAATATGTTTAATATTATATCCGTGATGTATTATATCACTATTTTACACGTTATTTAAATTTTTTTTTTTTTGAAAATACAGGTTTCGATTTTGATCTCTTGCTGAATCGCCAGCATAACAACATCCAATTGTTCCCCATTCAACATTATTGCAGACATCTTGCGCACCCAGGTTAAGCTCGTTTTGCGCGCCGGGATCGTGGCAGTAGTATTTGAGCGCGCCACATATTTCGGTATTTGATTTAGATGGGTCTGGTTCGCAAGTAAGGCCTTACTGGTGTTTCAATAGATTTAAAAAATTGTGAAATACCGTGTATCTCATAGTTATAATGCTCGCTTTTAGCTAATATGCAATTCAATTATCCCAATTCGGTTTGGAAAAAAATAAATTTATCTTTTGACCGACTACAGTCGGAGTGAGAAGATCTGATTCATATTCAACAAACACGGGCCTTGATAACTGTTATCTACTAAGTGATACTGTGTGTATGCATTTGTACCAGAACATTCTTCAGTGTCATCTTGACAGTTCTCACATCGAGGGTCAGTTTCACAGGAGGTCAACGAGCTGTCGATTATGTCTTCCATTGGCGTGATCGTAATTGAATCAATCCAGAACTCAGCATCTGGGTAATTCCAGACATTAGAGTTCAAAATTACAATACACTTCGTACGCCGTTATGTTGCACGCAAATTTTCCAAACTTATGAGCTAGAATTTTAGCTTAATAGATGCGGCATTCCGTATGTGATGCCGCATACGTTATGTGAAAAAGAACAATCCATGAAAATTATTTTGTCGACCTAATCAAATCCGCCCATTATGTTGCATACAACATAGAAAATATTGATAATAAAGGTGAAAATACTACACGTTAGTTTTTTGACATTTTGAAAACTGTTTTTATGAAAAATGTGCAATTTCGAACCCTGACAGACATCATCCTCTTCTGGCCCATCGATGAAATCACCGCCAACGGCTGTATTAAGAATAACATAAAAATATTCGTCAAATGGGGTCGTCCACTTATTGCCATAATAATCAGATTTAATCTCTCGATTTAGGTTATGTTGAAACATTGTTTCGCCGTCAAATTTATAGAGCAATTCATTGGGCGTCCAATCGAGGGTCCAGGTATGCAAACCAGCACTGAATGTCGTGCTGTCAAATAAAATTTCCAGAACAGAAAAAAAACAGAATTAATCTTTTCGTGAGATAATTGAAGTGTTACCGGTATTTTGACCTCGAGTGCCCTCCTTTCTCCCCTCTTTATCAAACAAGGGGAGAAAAGAGGGGCACCCCAGTTTCAAATAAAAAGCAGAAAAATTGATCTTGAAATATGTCGCCACGCTATACACTAGAAACGCTCGGCCGATTTTCATGAAACTCAATTGGTAGATTTGAGGAAATTAAAAAACAATGAGAACACATGGTCGTGTCTTATGGGAACCTGCTGACTTGTGTGTGATTATCAAATTACACAAATTAAGGGTTCGTCCATTACACAAATTAAGGGTTCGTCCATGCCACGTCAAAAGGCCTTGTTAACTTGTGTAAAATTATATTTTTGAGAGCCAGCACCTGTGATCACAATCAGCGGTAATCGTTGGCCCATGAACGTAATTATGACCATCACAACACGGAAAGTTCCCAAAGTGAATTGTCGATAGCATTTCGTCTGGACTTTGACCTTTACCCTCAAAAATGTCGATTTCTCCGCTGCCAGGCCATGTTCCATGGACGTTTTCCATTGGCAGGAGCCAAATTGCGGGCCAGAGTCCATTTCCGGCGGGCGACTTTGCCACTACTTCAATTCTACCATATCGAAAAGCGTACTTTGATTTGACACGGCCCGATGTATATTGTCGATGGGCAAAACTTTCCTTTTTCGCCGTCAAAATCAATTTTCCGTCTTCAATTATAACATTCTCTTCACGATCAGTGTAATACTGAAGCTCATTATTATGTGAATCCGCAACCACTTCTATTTCCCATCGGTCAGCAAAGGTTGTGGGATCCTCAAAGTCGTCAATAAAAATTTCATCCTGTCCAACAACCCAATCGGCTGATAATAGGGTTCAAGAAAGTAGTTTTACCAAAATAAACGACCGGACATGGTTGGCCAGACATGGACGACCAGACATGGTACTCATGGATTAACTATTAGTTTAAAACAAGTGTGCAAATTTGGGCACGTGAGAAAAAATATTCATTACAATTTTGTTGGTGAACCCTAGCTATAGGTGTGGTTGTTGTTGGTGTTGGCGGTGTCGTTGTTGTTGTTTCTGATGTAGTGATCTCGTCTCCGGCGCATTCGACCTCAAAACTGCCCGCCAAATGCATATCAGTATTTGTTGAATCCCATTTCCAGTTTGCACAACGGTCAATCACATTATACCGGAAAGTATAAAGATCGGTAGCGTCGGCGATTAGACTATCTCGATCACAGGCGGCGCCGTTGTCTCCCTGATAACAGCAACCAATGGTACCCCAATCGTCATTACAAACAGCCTCGGCTCCTAAATTGATCTCATTTTGAGCTGATGGATCGTGGCAGATATAAGGTTCAAAATTATTAAAAGCGTTAAAATAACTGAGATTTAGCTAAAAATCAAAGCTAAATTCAAAACGGACACTCAAATAGTATTGTATCGAAAACGGTGATAATATTGAAAAAAATTGCACTTGATCATTTTTGTAATTTAGAACCGTACGCAAAAATATTTTATAGCACCACACAATTCAACATTGGACTTCGACTCATCAGGGACGCAGCTAAGACCTTCGTAGCTGTCATCGAGTAAATGATATTGCGTAAACGAGTTTGTTCCTGAACATTGGTCTAGTAGTAGCGATGTATAAAATCATCAAAGCATTTAATGAGCTGCTGCGCGCTCGTTTTTAATTTCTAGAATTGAAAGACCAAATCACGCTTGGAGTTTGTAATTACCCAGATAACATCGCACCTGGTGTACTGTATCGAATTGTTTTTGAATTTGTGCATACTTGCACAAACGGGCGCGCAGTAGTTTAAGAGATTATTAATCTTGATGTTATTAACTTAAAGTTAATAGCACACAAGTGTGATTTTATAATTTTACATCCTGGCCTGTGTCTGGTCGACAATTTTCACATCTGGGGTCAGTTTCACACGAGGTTAAGGAGGGATCAACAATGTCGTCTAAGGGTGTGATAGTTATGGAATCAATCCAAAACTCCGCTTCTGGATAGGTCCATACATCATTCGCATCGGGCCCATCAATGAAGTCGCCGCCGATTGCGGTATTGAGAACAACATGAAAATATTCGTCAAACGGTGTCGTCCAAAAATTGTTATAATAATCGTGAATTTCGCGATTTAGGTTGTGTCTATACATGGTATCCCCGTCAAATTTGTAAAGCAATTCGTTTGGCGTCCAGTCAAGAGTCCAGGTGTGATATCCTTGCACGGGTTTTGATACAAAAACTTTTAAACATTACACAAAATGTAATTACAAAAAGACATTTTAAGGAATTTCCCCAGAAATCATCATTTTAATTTAGTCTCAAAAAGACCATCAGTACAAAAAACACCATAAGACCTTAAAAAAGAGCAACTGTCAGACCTTATAACGAACCCTCTGTTACAGAGGCTCTGTATTATTAAAGTCGAAAACCCGTACCCGCCGTGTGGTCACACGAAGATTCAATTGTCGGCCCATGGACATAATTGTGCCCGTCGCAACATGGAAAAGATCCAAAGTGAATGGTGGATTGCATTTCCGTGGGATTTTGCCCACGACCTTCAAAAATGTCAATTTCACCACTTCCGGGCCATGTGCCGTGCAAGTTTTGTGTTGGCAAAAGCCAAATGGCCGGCCACAGGCCACGACCAGCTGGTGTTTTTGCAACGACTTCAATTCGGCCATAACGGAACGAGTATTTCGAGTATACTCGACCAGATGTGTATGATTTATGTTCGTAATTTTCTTTTTGCGCGGTTAAAACCAATTTTCCATCTTCAATTTTAACATTGTCAGATCTATGAACAAGCTGTAAAAACTTTGTGTACTAATTCAGTTTTTTTCTGAAATTATTGAAGTTTTCTTTGATTACAAGTTTTCTTTGTATTAAATTTAAAATGTTTAACAAAAATTTGGACAGCCAACCTATCAGTATAGTATTGCAGTTCATTATTATGAGGGTTCGGTACGACTTCAATATGCCAATTTTCGGTCAAACTTGCCGGATCCGAAAAATCATCAACAAAAATTTCGGTGTCGCCAACAATACGCAATGGCGTCGCAGTTGTGGCCGCCGTTGTGGCTGTTGTCGTTGTTGTTTCAGAAACTTCCCGATCGACCAAATTCCAATCGTTTGTACTGCACGTTTGTTTTGTACGGTACAGATAGTCGGCAATATGGGTGGCGTCGGCGAGAAGCGCATCCCGATCACATCCTGCTCCTGGGATAGAAACAAAAAACGATACAGTATGAAATCCATACTCTGAACTGTCCACCTTTTTCTCATTTTTTATGTATACAAAAGAGACGCGTGTAAGTGTACGCTTATACGCTATTCTGCAAGCGAGAAAACAAAATCAAGCAGTTACATGCGTCTTTTTTTAACAGACAATAATATTAGAGAGAAAAAAATAAGCCATGACCACCAATTTTTTTCGAAAAAAACTGTTTTGGCCAAAATATTCGTCTCGAAAAGTTGCTAATAGCAAAAGTGGACAAAACACACCAAAATAATTTTAAAAGCTCATTTGAATCACAAAATTGTAATTTCCGCGTGATTAGAGAATTTGCACCCACAAGACGCCAAAATCACGTCAGTCACAAAAACACAAAATTCCATTTTCATTCTTATTCATGAAATTCCATTTTCATTCTTATTCATGAAATTCCATTTTCATTCTTATTTATGCGGCCTAATCAAAAAAATATTCATTTGATTGTGATTTCGATCCCTATCCTGCTCCGTTATCACCAGCATAACAGCAGCCGATTGTGCTCCATTGTGTTTCGTGACAGGCCGTTGCCGACATATCTAGAATATCCTGGAAAAGGGTTGTAAAAAAAGGTAAGGTTATTAAAGGCTATTTAGTAAAGGCAATTTAGTTAAAGACAATTATATTATAAAGGTGCATACGCTTTCAGGTTATTCTCATGAGTAGGGGGTAGACCGGGAAAAGGGTTGAAATGAACGAAACGAGTTGAGAATTTAATAATCAGGGTATGTGATAATTCGAGGCGTAGAATTTTTTTGAAAGGGTTTAGAAATTTTTTTTTCATCACATACCGGCGCTAGAGAGCAATTTATAAATTGTCGTATAACTTTACTAAACTGCAAAAATCTCAGGAATGAAAGAAGATAATTAATTATTTTTAATGTCATATGAAAGTCAATCGCTATGACTTCATTTCATATATTAAGTGAAAAATTTGAAAACCGGTTTTTCGTACTAAAATTACCGACAATTTTCTAAAATCCACAAAAATATCGGTTTTTTCAAGATAAAAAGTGTAAAAAAGATGCATATAATTAACGGAAAAGTTAGAAATGTTCTTTGGGACATGAGTCAGTTTTTTGAAAAAAATGGAGAAAATTGAGGTCACTTAGGGTCATTTTCGAGGTCATCAAAATGTCAAATTTTACCAATTTTCCATACTCATGTTTAGGCGGTAATTTTCACACCATTCGAAAGGTTTTCTCAATCTAGTTATTTTAATATTGGAAAATGAAACTTTATATCTTTTTTGACATAAAAAACTACTACAGGGGGTACTCCAATTATGGGTCGATTTTTAATCAAAGTCCACTTTCGACCCGGAAAATGAGTAGGCGACCCGGAATTATAGCTTTCACATATTGTGTCTGATAGTCTTACAATTTTAGCTAATGAGATCACCGGAAACGTTACTAAGTACTTTAGTACAGGCCCTGTATATACAGTCATCGTCCTCAAAACGGCCAAAAATATTTTTTATTCATTCATACCAAATTTGCCTCCAAGAAAAAGGAGTCACGTGATTTCATCCCACCAACCCAAGTGCAGCAGGTCCTTTTTGTCATTAAAATTAAATTTATAAATTACATTACGGATTAAATTATTTTACTGGCCATAATGGAAATTGATAATTTGTTATTGGAAAATGTTATGGACAGAGAAAAAATACTATCTCGTTCTAAATTTAAAGAACTCATGGCCGACAATAAAAGTAAACGAGGAGTTTATACAAAAGAAAGAAGAAGTAAGGTGAAAGCTGCATTGGTAGTTATTTTGAAATAAAATTCTTGCACTTTATTTAAGCTAACCTTTTCCGATATCCGATTTCGTTTTTAGTCAAGTTTACGGCCTAGTTGGTGACCCGTGGTGATAGTCTTGGTTCGATCAAATAAGTTTATGCGCGGTAGTTTCGAGAGTATGTTCCAAAAACTTTCATTCAAATTACCAGTATAGAACGTCTTTTACAGTCACTATTGCTCGTATATGAATTAGCTACCCTTATTTGGTGACCCGCCCGTATTTAACAATGGGACTCTTATTTGAAAGCCCTTAGTTGGTGGCCCTGCACAATATACACGACCTTACCATTTGAATTAACATTTTTCATTTGAATTAACAATTTGCACTTGAATTATCACTTTTGTGGCCAGTTTTCCAGCGCTTTCCCTACGCTAGCCATTCGAATTAACAGTTTTCATTTGAATTAACACTGTTGATTGTACTGGGCAGTTCATTTGAAACTTTCATCTCTATTTTGTTGTATATTGAATATAAGAACATAACTCACGAACTTCAACCCACGCACTAAGCATTTGAATTAACAGTTTGCATTTAAATATATAAACTGCATTTGAATTAATACGTTTTTTGGTAATTTCAGTGGTAATTCAAACGGTTAGGTGGTGTATTTGTATATAGTACACAAAATTCTAAAAAAACTACTCCAGATTAAACATTCAAAAGAATTATTTGGAATGACTTTTGACAAGTACGATATTAATATCAACAGATTGAACAAAGAGTTACAAAAATTAATGGAAAATAACGAGCATTCGAAGGTTTCTATTTTGATTCCTCCAAAATCTCTAGAACGATCATGCAGTTCTGCCGACCTTGAGAGTGAGACATCTAGTGTCACAAATGGCTCATTTGTAAATGAGTCAGAGCTAGATGACGTTGAAGTTGTGCGTAAAATGCTCTCAGATAAAGATGACCAAATTAACTTATTGCGAGAAAAGTTGAAAAAAACTACGGACGAATTAGAGGAGATTTTCTAATTAACGGGTGGATAACAAGTTTCGTCTGCCGCGGCTTATTATACACCAACTACCAAAGTTAGTTCACACTAAATAAGTTAACAATCTTCAAGTTAACAATTTTAAAGTAAGTTAACAATTTTAAAGTAAATTAACAATTTTCAAGTAAGTTAACAATTTTCAAGTAAGTTAACAGTTTGCTCGCATCAACTTTTCCGTCTAGGCCCTATCTAAGTAAGTTAAGAAAATTCCAGTAAGTTAACAATCTTCTAGTATTTAAAAGCTTATTTAAAAATCTACCGTAAAAGAATCTTAAGTCAAAAACGACCCCGTTGTTGAATCTATTCAGTCGTTCAAAGGGAACTGGAAATCGTTTTCAGTATTCTCATACGCTTGATCATTTAGCACTTCGCTTCAGGGATCAAAAAAGTGTGATTCTAATACAGTCCTGACCTTCTTGATGTGCAAGACTGCCTTGATGTGCATTTTTTTTAGAAAATATACAGATTCCTAAATTTTGCCCCGATCTAAAATGTACTGTTTGAATCCGAAAATCCAACATAAAAAGTTGTCTGACAAACCAGTTAAGCAAAAACCACAAAAAATGCACCATGATGACCAACTGCATGAATTTGCACGACTGCCATTATGTGCACGTTTTTCGGTAACGTAATATGCACATCAAGAAAGTCGGGACTGTACTTTAATGTGAAACCTCAATCACACTCACAAAATCACATAATCACAGGTTTTATTTTTGCTCAGTATGCGCGTGTAACCAGTGCCATGACAGAGCAGCCCCGTAAAGCGGGGCTGAGTATATGCGTGTTAATATGCACATCAAGAAAGTCGGGACTGTACATTAATGTGAAAACTCAATCACACTCACAAAATCACATAATCACAAGTTTCAATCACAATCACGCTAAAATTACGGTATGATTTCAAAAAATGGAAAATCCCTATTTTTGATCCCTATTTTGCTCTATTCTTAATGGGGACAGTGCTACTTCGGTTTATCGGTTTTTCGAAAGTATGTCCGAAGCTTTTCCTAGCTTGCTTGAACTCGACGAAACTGGACAAAAGAAATCAATACCGTGTGTTGATTACTTTCAGGCCGGTTGATACCCTTTGTTTACAAATAAAAACTAAAAACTCCTTTTCGGCCCTTTTGACAGCTTCAAAAAAGTCTAGATTACAATAGGAAAATCGCTATAGCGTTAACCAATTGAATTAACACCATTTGAATTAACAGTTTACATTTTAATTAACAATTTGTATTTGAATTAAGACCATTTGAATTAATAGTTTACATTTTAACTAACAATTTGCATTTGAATTAACACTATTTGAATTAACAGTTTACATTTAAACTAACAATTTGTCATTTATTCTCAAAATTTTCCTCTTGAAATTTGACTCAACCCGTCTATCAGTAATTTTTGATATGATATCGTTTTACACCAATTTAGAACATTTTAGAGTGATTTGTGCAAATTTGCACGAATTGATCCCTAGGAGTTAATGGCAAAATACTTTCTTTCGTATTTTCTAGATGGTCAAACTCGAGTTTTGTTCGCATCTCAGAAGCTCGTATAATGCTTTCTAGAAAATACGAGAGTAAAAAACGGCGAAAATTCATGTAAAACGCTGAGTAGTAATAATTAATAGTTAAACCAATTTTTTTTCTGAAAACGAGAATTGGTAAACTATGAGCAGCTCTATAAAGGCTCTATTTATTATATTTTTTTCAATTTGAATGCGTTTTTTAAGCGTACTCTTGAAGCAAGCCCGAATTGGTTTGATCAAACAAACACTATCACCACCGACTATCCACCAGGCCCTCAGCTTGGCTTTTTTGGTCAACAAAATGACTCGCAAAGGTAGAAAAACTGTCGTGTTAAAGTTTAGTTTCCCAAAAAGTGTTACGTTCTCGCTTCCACGACCGTAAAATGGACATACAGAAATCATCCGTATTGAGTGCGCCCGTATTGAGTGCGTCTGTATTGAGTGCGTCCGTATTGAGAGTAAAGACTGTAATAGCCTACTATAGTATCGAAATAATACAGAAAAAGTTGATTCCAAACGTTTTATTTAAATAATTAGATATTTGTTTTATAATCGTTTTTGGTCGAAATTTTCAAAACTCGAAATTTTTTAGATTTAAAATTCAAAATGAACTTCGAATGACTTAATTATAATTTGCAAGCCTTAGTCAACTGATAAAACAACGAAAAACATTTCTTCAAGGGCCACTTTCTTGATTTTTTGGCCTCTTATTTTTTTGTGAAACACATTTTGAACCCGTTTTCATCCCTTTTTGGTGTCTGAAGGTAGTCTTGTCTGAGTTTGTAGTAAAAATTTGCTCTTTGCGTGCAAGTTTCCCATGAGGTGCGTCAACTTGTTGTTACTTAACTCCCAGGGGGAAGTGCGTGTAAATAGACACGCAACTTTTTTTTCGTCGATTCAAGGCATATGGTGGCCCAGTAGGGCAAAACGGGTATTGGTGACTCCCTCAACTTTTCGAGAAAATTCGATTGACGGTGTTTTTTTTGCGTAGGTTGGAGATTTCAAACAGCTCTCTAGGGGGCCCTGGTGGCCCAAATCAATTTCTGAATAGTCAGATCGACGTAGTTTGACGAGCTCTACAACTTAGTTTTACCAGTTTTTTTGAATTATTGCGAATTATTATGAATTTTTTAAGTGCGTGTTTATTTACACGCATTTTTTGCAACCCTAATTCGGCCTGATGATTCCGTTATAAACGTGCCTCTGACGAACCGTGCGCAGGAGAGTGTTTTTGCTACAATGAAATTTGAAGATAAGAGGTCAAACACATCGGGTGCGCTCTAATGTTTCACAAAAAAAATAAAATATTTACACCCCCTGTGATGTTATCTTGTAACCCGTTATCTTGCTGATTTTCCCGTTCGCTCCGAATTCATTTTGGGTCAATTTTCCAGGAATCATGATTTTTATGTGTTAAGCACTGCGCTGTTATCTTGCAGGTGTCCCTGTTCGCTTCGTTATTTTGCAGATTTTTTTCATGCGAAAGTTGAAAGATAACGGCGCAGGGGGTGTACGTATGTTTCAATTTTGATCTCTTATTTAGAGGCACGCTATTTATCAATTGAAAAAAATAAAGTTGGCCAACTTGCAATTGCTAAAAAAAATCATTTGGCCAACTGGTTAAAAAGTGTCCCAGACGAAGAGAGAAAAAAACTTCTTCAAGTGGCCAAATTTTCTCGAAAACAAAGTCAAAAAAATACAGAGAATCTATAACTATTTGCATTCATAGAACTTCAAACAATTAAAAAAATAAATAAAACGAAATAAAATTGTTCGTTACAGAGACTTATAAATGTCAATTTTTTCAATATTATATTTGAAACTTTAAAAATAAAAAAAAAGAATAAAAAAAATATATATTTTCAAAAAATTAAAAAAAAATGTAATTTGACCTTTTTATGCCTCAAAAGGTGTCAAATTTCAAATTTCATTATTTTAAATAAAGATAATCATAACAAGCGTTGAAAATTCGTTCGAATGAAGTGTGAAAAAGCACTATTTGAAAATGTTGTAATATGACACCTTAGAGGGGTCATATTACAAAAATGATCTTTTGAATAAAATACAGGGCTTTTTTTCATCATATACACAAATTTTCAGTTAATTACGCGTACTGTGTTTCGAGAAACCGATAATTTAAATTCACTAGGCAAAAAACCGGTGATTTAACCGAGAGCGCACTCGAGCGCATCTACGAAACTTCGGCGGTATATCAGTAAGGTTTGGGCAGTCCTATATCTGAAATCTCAAGTGGGGTACTCGCCGGGGATAATTATTTTTTGTCCGATTACCGGGAAAATACCGCATTTTCGGCGATTACCGGCGAATGGTTCATCGGACAAATTTATAAATCATCTCATCAGATGCGCAAGAGTTTTTTACTATAGGTCCAATTGTTTGTCGGGAAAAGTCAGACACTTCATTTTTGACGAAAATTTCCCGGTCTACCCCCTACTCATGAGTATTTTATTCCGTATTTTATTCGTGTACTTGTTGCCGTTTTAGTTTCCCTTTTAAATTTCCGTAAATACTTTTCATTTAGTATTTTTCATTAATATAAAACCCTTAATCCTGAGCGCCTGGATCGTGACAGTACCATTTTAGTTTCCAGCAAATGTCAGTGCTCGTCATTGAATCTTTAGCTTCGCACATTAGCGGAGCATTAAATACTTGAGATGCAGTACCGCTACAATCTTCATCAGTGCCCTTGAAATATAATAAAATATCGAAGTAATAAAATTGTTTTAATTCTGTGTTAAATTTTTGTTTATATCAATTTTTGTTTTAAATTCAATTACACTCCCCCTCATGATAAGGGCCCCCACGATAAGGGCCAGGTTGGCCCGCTTTCTCATAATAAGGACCACTTTCTCATGATAAGGGCCACTTTTTTGACGAAAAAGTTTTTTTTTCTCATAATAAGGGCTAACATAGGCACTTTTGGCTAATAAATGGGCATCTATCTCTCATAATAGGGGCCATTATCACTGAAAATATTTTTTTACTCATAATAGGGGCCAAAATGCGATTTTAGTTTTTGTCTATTATTCATGCCACATTTTTTCTATTTTTTTCTTTTTTGATCTTTGTGAACACGAATCATAATTACGCTTCAAAACGTTATTAACAAATTATGAAAAGTAAGAAAAATACATGAAAAATTGAGTGAATTACTTACCAGACTGTCTGAAAAAAAATATACAATTTCTCATAATAAGGGCCACCATTTCTCATAATAAGGGCCACTCCATAATAAGGGCCACTTTTTCAGGAGACAAAAATGGCCCTTATCATGAGGGGGGAGTGTATATGCTAAAACAGCGTATCAATTATTTTTCCAATAATTTTAATATTAAACGGTTAATATAAACCTGATACCACTCATTGAAAATTTCATCTCCATCTGCCAAAACGGCATCTCGATCACATGCTGCGCCGTTATCCGCGGCATAACAACAGGCGATTGTTTCCCAGTTGCTGTCAGTACATGCTGCCATTTGCAGAATATTGTTTGCGCCTGGATCGTGACAGTGCCACTTATAGGCCCCACATAGCGTTGTCGAGTCAGAGTCACGATTTGCACCACATGTAGTTTCTTCTGGTTCTGGCGTGGTTACCGGTTCGGAGGTGGTGGTCGCCTCCGCCTCTCGATCAACAAGATTAAAGTCACCCTGATTACACGTAGTTTTTGTGCGATATAAATAGTCAGCGATAGTGGTAGCGTCCGTGAGTAGGGCCTGGCGATCACAACTAGCTCCGTCATCACCTGCAGGGTTTGAAATCAGACTGATGTGCAGCATACGTCAAGCCAAATATTTTCTTATTAGTTTGCTACGTTATGTGCCTTTATGGTTACATATTAAGCTATTAATAATAGAAATGTACGAACCAGAAAAGATATTATTTTGACTAAAATGCGTTCTATTCTTACGGCCTGAAATATCGAACCCTGACCTGCATAACAACATCCAACCGTACTCCATTGGTCCCCGTGACAGGCCGTTTGACTCATATTTAGAATATTTTGCGCTGATGGATCATGACAGTACCATTTGAGCTTCCCACATATATCGGTGCTTGACATAGAATCTTTTGCTTCGCACATTAACGGAGCATTGAATAATTGAGATGCAGTACCACTGCAATCGTCGGTTCCCTTTTGAGATGAACGACATGTAGTAATTAGGTTGTCACTAATTAACCCATAAACCCACTTTTTAACAAAATTTATTTTTTTATATCTTGTCTAGGTTTATGATATCTAAAACGTAGGAAGTAAGTACTAAATAAACTTTTAAACCTAGTTTAGTCTAGTCCAACACTGTGTTGTAAAATTTGCGTTAGGGCGTAGGATAATCCAATTTGGAGCCTCCAACCCAAAGCTAATTTGAATGTTGCCCCTAGGCCAACCCTACGAATGCCCCGATCCCACAAACGCCCCTTTAATTTGAAAGAGTTGTACGTTCAGCGTTCATCCCAACCTCGTACCATTCGTTGAAAATAGCATCTCCATCTGTCAAAACGGCGTCTCGATCACACGCTGCGCCATTATCTCCCGCATAACAACAACTTATTGTGGTCCACAAATCGTTACCACAGGCCGCCATTTCAAGAATATTGTTTGCAGCTGAATCTACGCTGTTCAAACTTATTTTGATTAATGGATGTCATTATTAGTGACTTAAAGTGTTACACTCGTAATACGTGTCGTTATAAAATTTAGTCTTTTCCAATAAAAAAATCCTCAATATAAGTACAGTACTGAACGTTTAAACAGCCTAACTGGATCGTGGCAATGCCACTTATAGGCACCACATAACGTTACTGAGTCAGAGTCACGATTTGCACCACAAGTAACNGTAGGAAATAAGTACTAAATAAAATTTTAAACCTAGTTTAGTCTAGCCCAACACTGTGTTGTAAAATTTGCGTTAGGGCGTAGGATAATCCAATTTGGAGCCTCCAACCCAAAGCTAATTTGAATGTTGCCCCTAGGCCAACCCTACGAATGCCCCGATCCCACAAACGCCCCTTTAATTTGAAAGAGTTGTACGTTCAGCGTTCATCCCAACCTCGTACCATTCGTTGAAAATAGCATCTCCATCTGTCAAAACGGCGTCTCGATCACACGCTGCGCCATTATCTCCCGCATAACAACAACTTATTGTGGTCCACAAATCGTTACCACAGGCCGCCATTCCAAGAATATTGTTTGCAGCTGAATCTACGCTGTTCAAACTGAATTTTTGTTTTGTTTAAAACAAACTTATTAGTGACTTAAAGTGTTACACTCGTAATACGTGTGAAATTCAGTCTTTTCCAAAAAAAAAATCGTTAATATAAGTACTGAACGTTTAAACAGCCTAACTGGATCGTGGCAATGCCACTTATAGGCACCACATAACGTTACTGAGTCAGAGTCACGATTTGCACCACAAGTAACCTCTGCTGGTTCCGGTGTGGTAACCGGTTGGCTGGTCGTGGTTGTTTGGACCTCTCGATCAACAAGATTGAAGTCGCCCTGATTGCAAGTTGTTATCGTACGATATAGGTAATCAGCAATATTGGTGGTATCCGCCAAGAGAGCTTGTCGATCGCAGCTCGCTCCATTGTCACCTGTAGGGTTTGAAATCAGGTATTTTAATATTGAAAAATATTAAAATTAGATAATTGTCACTTTAGTATTTTTGTAGCGAAATCTACGCGGGGTTTCAATCCAGTGAAATGATACTAAGTAAGAAATTAATTGGGACACCGCGTGGATTTTGCTACAAAAAGATTTTTCTACTATTAAATTTTTCTATAAACCGCGTATGTATACGACGTATTATCATAGGCTATGATTCATAGCCAAATAAAAAAATAATCAATTCGCGTTTTGTGTCTCTGGAGTAGGCCACGAAATTCCAATTTGTATCGTATTTTACTTACAACGGTACAAACGGGTGCTCTTTTTTAGCCATTTATGCTTTTTATGACCCAAGATTCTCTAACAAGCCAACAGTAACCGGATTTCTGTAACCTCCTTAATATTTTTGATCAAACCCTGACCTGCATAACAACATCCAATCGTACCCCATTGGTCACCGTGACAGGCCGTTTGACTCATATCTAGAATATTTTGCGCTGCTGGATCATGACAGTACCATTTTAGTTTCCCACAGATATCGGTACTTGACATTGTATCTTTTGCTTCGCACATCAAGGGGGCATTGAATAATTGCGATGACGTACTGGTACAGTCATCGGTTCCCTATTGAGATGAACACACAGTAACTTAATAGTACTGAGCATATCGAAACGGCACAAAAATCAAATAAAACTGAGTTGAATGGTGCTCGAAAAATAATCTAGATATAGTTGCTTGTAACGAAAAATGTTGTACTATTTTGCTACACTCAAAGAAAACATATCTTAATTGCGTATAGCTAAAACCTAGAAGATGTATAAGAAGTATAAAATATAATAAAAATGAAAAACTGGTCACCGGAACCTTATTTTCAGATATCATATGTGACATATGATTCATTCTTCTCCCTGCAAGTTAAAAAATAATCCTCAGATTATTCAATGAGAAATAATTATTCATTGAGGCAGTGAATTCTGTACGGTGTTCATCCCAACCTCGTACCATTCATTGTAAATGTCATCTCCATCGGCTAAAAGGGCCTCCCGGTCACAACCAGCGCCACCATCTGCGGCGTAGCAGCAACTTATAGTGGCCCAATTGTTATTGCTGCAGGCCGCGACGTCCAGGATATTATTAGCTTGTGGGTCATGACAGTGCCATTTATATGCACCGCATAGTGTTACCGATGAACTGTCTCGATTTGCGCCACATGTTGCTGACGCACTCGCCGAATTCAGCGCCAGAAACGACGGGAGCAACTAAATTGATCCATGTGTATAATTTATCAGAAAAAGGAACATTTTTACGAATTGACGCATCCGGGTAAAGGCGACACGGCGCTTATTGGTGGAAAAGGAAAAAAAAAGTCGATCACGCTTAAACCATAATTTATGGTCCATAATTGCGAAACTAAATCCGGCTTCAAACTGATCATTACCGGATTTTTTTATAAAAAGTCGTCCCTATGATGATTAAACCTAGTATGAGTGTTCCATGAGATTTCTTTGTTTTTTGATCTTAATTGCAAAATTTTAACTTCTGAAAGTCTAACCGTCAATTTATTATTTAAAACCAAAAAAATAAATAAACCGAAGTAATAAACAAAAAAAAAATACTGGCCTTATAATAAGGCCCTTATTATAAAATAAATGTATGTAAAATTAAGAAAAATTATATGCTACAAACCTTCATTGCTCTCTGTTTTCGACAAATGTTCCAAGTCTAAAATTCAGAAGGTGGTTTGTCCCATGCAAACTTGAAAGGTCCTTTTAAATATCGATACTTTAACGAGAGATTAAAAACCCAATCAAATATAATAACAATGATAAAAATAAACGAGTCAATTTAACATGTCAACCCTCAATCACAATGACCGTGTTATTTCGAATTTCACGTTTATTCAAATTTGCCACTTTTTTGGCCGCCACCACAATAGTGACAGTGATATAATGTCAACCATTTGTACTCGTTGAATATTTTTTTAACTCTCAAAGAACCGGGTATTTTTAATGCACGAACTAAAGTAAGACTAAGACACAATGTTACCGGTCAGTCAGATCCGATTTTTTGGCGCTATTCACCTGCTTACATGTTTTTATTACAGGTTGTCCGAGTTTCACTTTTTTACAAGTTAGGAAACGTGTTAATAGGTAAACAACGCCATGTGGAACTAAAGGATTTTTTTCTGTATAACAAATCGTCTCCTGGAAATTTAGAGAAGAGGGGTAAAATCAGTTGAGAGTGGCGCGCTTCGACCCCGATGGTGAAAATTTTTTGCCCCGAAAACAAAAAGAAAAAATTAAGATCGGGAACAGGTTAACATACGTTGTAATTCGTATTCAATTTCGTGATGCATCATCATTTTGAATCAATCAAAATTTTTGATGCTCTTCAATCTTTTAAAAAAATGTTCAGTGTCATATAAATTTCAGAAAATTATCTACCGGGTTAGCCAAGAGCATTATATTTTTAAAATGGACCTCAAATTATAAAAAAAAAACTGAATTTGACCGGCGATTTTCATTCGACAAACATATTTAGTTTGAGTTAGTTTTTTATTTCTACCAGAAACCTGATATCTTACTAGAACCGTCCGGAAAATGTTTTTATCATTAATGATATACCGTATATATCATATACGCTTTAAATTAAAGCCTTTAATGAGCAGGTCTAATGGACATGTCTTTTAAATCTGGACCACTATCTAGGCCCTAGATTCTAAGCCTTAGAATCTAAGGATTCAGCAATATACAGACAGTGCTCATGAAACCTGATGATTTAAAAATAAGCCATAAAAATGATCCTACCGCTATTTGTATTCTCAATTTTACTCTTTTGATTTTGTACAGGCTTAAGAAAACATTACGAAATACTACGGCCTTAACAACTCTCTAGTCGGTCACAACGAATTTATATTGTATACGAAATATGCTATTGTTATACGTATAAAGTTTATACTATAAACATAATGATACCGACGAAGCCTCGCGCAGAGCTATTACGTGAATAACGCTTGAAAAGAAACTTACGTAATTGAGTGTTGGTCATTATATTTCCAAGTAAGCCAATTGAATNTGTACCATTACATGTACCATTACATGTACCATTACATGTACCATTACATGTACCATTACATGTACCATTACATGTACCATTACATGTACCATTACATGTACCATTACATGTACCATTACATGTACCATTACATGTACCATTACATATACTATTACATGTACCATTACATGTACCATTACATGTACCATTACATGTACCATTACATGTACCATTACATGTACCATTACATTTGGAATATACAGTGGCATATTTGTCTACAGAACTCTAGCTATTGTTTCGGTTTTCAAACGATAATCAAGAAAGTTTTAATCAGTATTAACCTTGTTTATTTTTGTACATTTTGATCTTATATAAAATTTAGCAGGAGGATTCAGTGTTTAACAAAAACAAAATAGGAAACAGGAAGGTTGACAGATATGTTCACTAATACAGAAGTTTTGATATTACTATGGTAATTAGCTCGAAGGAGAAATTTTGATGTCTCGACTTACTTTTTTTGTTAACTTAATTGTGATATTAACTCCCAAGTTAAATAAGTACGCAGTGGGGTACTACCCACATTAAATTAAGTGCCTATCAGAGTTTCCTTGTAAGACGGTAAAAGTATTCACCGTAGGACCGGCTAAACATGCAAGGGCCGGAAAATGTATATCCGGAATCGTCGATTTTCTTATTATTAATATATTTTTATACAATAAATTTATTATTATTATTTCTTAATTTTTGAGACAATACTTTACAAAGTTCAAATTTATGTTTAATGAAAAAGCGTTCGCAAAAGGCGCACGGACGGAAGGGGCGCCGCGAATGGCAAATTCGTCAAAAGGGCAGGAATTAGGCATGACCTGGAAAGGGTGCACCGGGCAGGGACTGTACATCAATCAAACGAGTCACTTAATTTAATAAAAATGTACTACATGTATAATTATTATTTTTTAAATATAAAGTACACCACCTGCGCCGTTATATTACCACCCGTTATGTCACCAAAATTACGTTATGTTACCACATTTTGGGATTTAATGAACTCCAATTTCCAATTATCTAGCCAAACGCCCTACCCCCTTACGTTGCCAAAATTCTATCATATTACCAGTTTTTGCGATTTAATGGTGGTAACATAACAATGCAGGTGGTGTATTACATAAATATGTACACCACCTGCGCTGTTATGTTACCACAAGAAAACCGAAAAAAATGGTAACATAACGGAATTTTGGTAACATAATGGGTTAGGGCGTAGGCGGAAATGATGAAAACAAAAATTAGTTTTGTAAATTAGGGGGGTTTTGGTAACATAATGGAATTTAGGGTTTTCTGGTAACATAATGGAATTTAGCCTTTTTTTTTTCTAGATCTCAGAATGTCNCATGTACCATTACATGTACCATTACATGTACCATTACATGTACCATTACATGTACCATTACATGTACCATTACATGTACCATTACATGTACCATTACATGTACCATTACATGTACCATTACATGTACCATTACATGTACCATTACATGTACCATTACATGTACCATTACATGTACCATTACATGTACCATTACATGTACCATTACATGTACCATTACATGTACCATTACATGTACCATTACATGTACCATTACATGTACCATTACATTTGGAATATACAGTGGCATATTTGTCTACAGAACTCTAGCTATTGTTTCGGTTTTCAAACGATAATCAAGAAAGTTTTAATCAGTATTAACCTTGTTTATTTTTGTACATTTTGATCTTATATAAAATTTAGCAGGAGGATTCAGTGTTTAACAAAAACAAAATAGGAAACAGGAAGGTTGACAGATATGTTCACTAATACAGAAGTTTTGATATTACTATGGTAATTAGCTCGAAGGAGAAATTTTGATGTCTCTACTTACTTTTTTTGTTAACTTGTTTGTGATATTAACTCCCAAGTTAAATAAGTACGCAGTGGGGTACTACCCACATTAGATTAAGTGTCTATTAGAGTTTCCTTGTTAGACGGTAAAAGTATTTACCGTAGGAGTCCTACGGTAGGACCGGCTAAACATGCAAGGGCCGGAAAATGTATATCCGGAATGGTCGATTTTCTTATTATTAATATATTTTTATACAATAAATTTATTATTTTTTTTTTTGAATTTTTGAGACAATACTTTACAAAGTTCAAATTTATGTCTAATGAAAAAGCGTTCGCAAAAGGCGCACGGACGGAAGGGGCGCCGCGCATGGCAAATTCGTCAAAAGGGCAGGAATTAGGCATGACCTGGAAAGGGTGCACCGGGCAGGGACTGTTCATCAATCAAACGAGTCACTTATTTTATTAAAAATGTACTACATGTATAATTATTATTTTTAAATATAAAGTACACCACCTGCACCGTTATATTACCACCCGTTATGTCACCAAAATTACGTTATGTTACCACTTTTTGGGATTTAATGAACTCCGATTTCCAATTATCTAGCCAAACTCCCTACCCCATTATGTTACCAAAATTCAATCATTTTACCAGTTTTTGCGATTTAATGGTGGTAACATAACAACGCAGGTGGTACATAAATATGTAGTTTATAAATTTCATTGAGACTTTTATTTTATTATCATCGGTCGCATTTGAGCTAAAACCTCAAAAATTCGCCTTCAAGCTACGTCGAAGTAACATGTGATATTTATCATTTAAGAATTTAAGATTATTTTTATGTACGATATGTTTGAATTATTTGTCACGTTTTGTCGCCGCCTTGTTCCTCGCTTTGGATGGTTTCAACCAACAAATGTATTGCTGTGCTGCCTATTAAAATAACAAATTAGTTAAGAAAAATATTATAATTTTGGTTAGTTGGGTGCCGCAAATTTTTACGCCCCTTTAGGAGTTAATATTCATCGAAATCGTGTCGAGGAATAGAAAACACCGGAGTAAGCCATGGCTTATGTAAGCCGCGTGCCCAGCCCTGGGAGACACATCTTACCTCAGAACAATTGGTACTTCGTCAATAAACTACGCCCCGCCTCTGATTTTTCCGATGGTGCCATAATATGTGACCATTAGTCTCTGCCTCTTCCGTGGCTTGATTACATATTAATTCGTTACTCGATGTGGGCTTCGATTTGTTCGCAATAACGCTTTCAGTCATTGTTGGCTGTAAACTGTTTGCTGGAAAATTGGGCGATGATGGCTTTGCCACCGTGCATGTCACCTTAAAATATTTTAGGCGCTATGCTGACTGTAATTATGGACCTTCTAGCTCTTTTTAGTCGCCCAGGTACTTAACTACTAGAATGACTTGTTGATTCTACAAATAAACCGGGTATAATTTTATATTTAAAGCCGGAAAAAATAACAAAATAAAACGAATGAAGTTGTTATTTCAATTATTCAAAAAAAAAAAATGGTGATTAAATTCAAGAGTAACAGTTTTTAAAAATTTTCAAAAATATGTTTCTGCATTTGGTAATTTAAAGTATACACCAGTATCTGATTTTTCCACGGTCCCAACCGTGCTTATCATGACACAAAACGTGCTCAAGCTTTTTTTTTCGAAATCTTCCTGTAGATCACGGGGTTACGGGGTGTATCTACATTTAATATTAACAAACCGTTACTTCTTCCCGCTTCGGAACCATACAGTGAACAATCAGAAAGTTGATTGCCGAGCCAGTTAAAATTAAGCCACATAATATGTACATCATGGAGAGCAGTATGTAGTATGACTGATGCCAATTGGGATTCTGTCGGCATGTGGAGTTCAATCTACACAATATGTTCGTTTATATTTACATACATATTCGCTCATCAGACATTACCTATTGCAAGTCTTTGATTTTCGATTATACGACTTTGTTACATGATAGTCGCCAAAACCAACAGTTGTAAATGTCATCATTACGAAATAAAAACTGTCGACAAAATTCCAACCTGAAAGCCCAAGAGTCATTAATGCAACAATTCATAATTAATAAAATTATAAATAATTTAGGAATAATCAAAACTATTAGTTAACAACTACTTTTGGGGGAAATATCCGAAAATATGTGTGGTTAACTTAAAAAAATCCTTATCACTTTATACAGGGGGAGCGCCAAATAATGTTAGGCTAAGTGTTTTTGGAAATCTACCCATACTTGGTGCCCCTACTTTTACTTGGCGTTGTCAATTATACCACTTTTGTCTTATTTTGATATAAGGCTGGCACGTTAATGCTATAATTTTATTAAAAACATATTTAAAAAAACGTTATATACATGTATAATATACATTGTATATTTACGTAGTATATATACGTCTGATTTATACGTGTTTACTATCAAAAAACGCGGGATGCGGAGTTGTATACATGTAATGTGTTAAGTTTTTAGAAAATTATATCAAAAACCTAAGAAATGAGAGCGGTTACAAAAATAAAAACGACCAAAAAATGGTCGTTTTTGCTATGTGGCATCTGCTGGTTAAATTAAGCAAATAATCATGTATAGGAGAAAAAAAACGTTTGATTTGGAGACCCTTATCTACCTTTAATTCGCGTACCCTTTCTTGACGGCGATTTTTTTCGCGAAGTGAAACCTACTCTTACTTGGCGCCCACCTACCCCTATTTGGCGTGTCCTTACTTGGCGCTCAACTGTAAATGTGTCTACCTTCAAACGCCGCAAAAATTCCAGCACCAGAGAATGAATAAAGGAATACAAGAAAAATCAAACAAATTTGGGGAATAACCACGCCGCGGGTTAATGAAGACTTCGAAAACCATTGGCTGAGTAAATTGTTAATTTTGTTGCCAACTGTCTGAAACGCCACCAAACAAAGCGGTATCCCAATAATTGAATAAAGAACGCATACCATCTTTCCAAGTTTCGTCTCAGGCACACTGTGTCCATATCCTTAAATATTTTTTGAACTTTTTTTTACGAGACATAATTATTTCAACTTTGCAAGTAAGCAGTTGAAATTCTAAAACATTTAGAATTTTATTCGTTCATCATGAATGACTTGGTAGAAAAAAAGTTTGGCAGCGGGTCTCAATTAAACCACATTAGAGAATTTTAGTAAAAAAACGTTTTTTACAATTATCAAGTGAAATTAACTTTTTGTAGAGCCTAACCACAACATAGTGGTGCACTTTTATCACATTATTCATATTGCTTTTGATAAGAAACGGATAAAAAATCGAGTATAAAAGGTTTCATAAACATATCTTATCCCATATCCAAGATACTCCCTAAAATAGCCATGTGGGAACACTGCGGGGTCTGGGTTAACAGGTCTATGAGTTAATCGAGCCAAATAATACGAGTCAAAACGTAGTTTTTAGACTGACCGCCAATTGTCAAGGAAAACGGGGTTTGATAAAAATTGTGGTGAACAATTCGCCGGAATATATTTACCTCAGTTTGATTCATTTTCTAAAATGTTAAGGTGGCTGATTTTAAATTAAAAGCTGATCGACGATCAGCGCTCGTATAATTATAAACTTACGATGAATTTACGAGTGAAATATAGTAGTTCTCAGTAGGCCAACACATTAGAAAATAAATTATTTAAACTACGAAGCAAAGATCACCTCAAACAAATAGGCGGAAATAGACTAACATATTGTTCAAGTTCTATGGTGTAGATAAAATTATTTTACATTATCTACCACCGGATTATTTTACTACACCTCATACGCATTTATCCCGTAGGTTTCACAAAAAACATCTGCCTGATAACGGGTGCCGGATAACTGCGCAGGGCATAGGCGGAGAAGTGAAAGCACTTTCGGAAAAAACCTGCTCGATAACAGCTCAAGCTCGCAAATCTGCCGGATAACTGCGCAGGCGATGTATAAAAATTGTGTGATGAATAAGTTGATTCACATACAATATGTAACAGCAAACAAAAATAAATCTAGTGTACGCTCAGTTTCAGCTTTAGCCGTTGCATTTTTTCATAATTAGTAACCAGGCACATGATAATCAATCATAAATATGTAATTGGTCAAAATA
>SCLG01000158.1:527812-548319 GCA_004367875.1 Oikopleura albicans
AGTTCTAGGAAAATATCTGATTTTTTCTTCTTGAAAAATGAATCTTTCAACTAGTAACATTTTAAATTTTATACTGAGAGAACTGCGGAAGTAATATCGTACAGTGGCTATTTTTTATATTTAAACATTAAATATCATATATATTAATGTGGAATTGAGATTGAAGTCTGATCATGAAATTGAACTTTTTTTTCAATTCACTGAATATCGAGGCAAATATTTTCTGGCAAGAAATGAAGTATCAAATCGTTATTTAATGTCCACTTAAAAATTAATTTATATCAAAATATTTTCAATGACACTACAGTATGATATTATCAGATTAAGATTACAGCGTATGCCAAGTGTCACGTTGGGATGACAAGGGTAAGAATTGAGAAAATAAAATTGTAAATAGTAGTCTTATGATGCGTGAACCACTGTTGGAAGCGTTGGGAACGTTGGGCATTGGAGAAATTTTCTTCCCAACACATTGGGGGCGTTGGAGAAAATTTCAAGCGTTGGTCAAGGCTGAAATTTTTTTAAACGCTTAACGCAATTTTATCCTGTGTAAAAGCAACATGCCCCTTCGACATGTTCTTTTTCTTGTTTAAATTTTAAACTTTAAAATAGTTTTCCACTTATCCGTTAGAAATCAGTGTTGGAATTGTTTGGCGTTAGGGTGCGTTGGTCAACGACCAACCAACGCGTTGGGAACGTTGGGCGTTAGTTAGATTTTATTCCGAACGCGTTGAGAAAAATTCAAGCGTTGGCCAACGATAGCGTTGGGTGTTGGTGAAATTTGGAGCGTTGGCCAACTTTTCCAACACTGTGCTTGAACGGGCAAGGTCGGTCATCTATGATTTCACTTTTGGCGCCCTTGAGCCGCCGAACGACATTTGTATTTATTCTAATTAGTTTGCAAATACGTTATTCGAAATATACCATATGATATTTTTATATCTAGCTAATGTTCTCGCGCGAAAACCATATGTTTATCCAGCCAATCAGCGGCCGGGATTTAAATTAGCGAATTTGAAAGCAAGGTTAACAGAGCAAGATTTCAGCCAGATAAAAAATAACTCATTGTAGAGTTATCAAAATTAGTTAAATTATTGGCTTATTTAACTAATTTAGATTCTGATCAGATTTTTCACCTTTATTACTATTATCAGACCGAAATTTACGTTAAATTTTGTGCGAACTCACATGGTATACGTGTGTGTATCTTTTAGCCTTTATGGCTGCTAATTTCTCTTATTCAAATCGAATTTTTCCCAAAAAACTTTAAATTTTGAATTTTTACCCCATTTTTGGAGGTCCGATTAATCATGACTGCACCATCGGTCCAACCCGAACATTTTAATTTAAACATCATTAAAAATTCATGAATATAATTATAATAGAATGTTGAATTATTTTCGTCATTTTTTACGAACTTTCTTTTAAAATAATTAAACGCACATTGCCAAATAATTACTTTCCAAAAATAAATTGAATAACTATACAGTTGTGAGCTATACTGTATAGATTATACAGTATAGTCTATACTGTATAGACTATACACTTATGAGACGTTCTTTACTAGGGCTTCTTAAAAAGTTATAATTAGTTATGTCCAGTAATGTCAAGTTACGTTAAGTTATGTGAAGTTACATAAAGTAACACCAAATGTTATGTGCGCCTGAATTCTATAAGTGATACCTTCAGCTGGTTTCGGCTTTCGATACAGTATGGAAAAATGTAATCTAGTGCGCAACTTCTAGATCTTACAAAAAAATGCGTTTCACGGCGATTATTCATGGTGGGCAAGGAGTACTCGACGTTTTACATGAATATCCGCCGTCTTTTCTACCGCATTTTCTCGATGGCCATATTCAAGTTTTTTGACGTGTTGAAAAAACTCGAGTTTAGCTATCTAGAAAATACGGAAGAAAAAACAGCGGAAATTCATGTAAAACGCTCAGTAGAAGTTATAGGGATCAAAACGCACAGACTGTGGATTACATTTTACATATAGTGTTTTTGTTTTTTTGAAATTTATTGATTTTCAGATTAATTTGTAAACGGTGGGAACCAGGGATCGAGTCTTTAGGCGAACACCTAAATTAAGGCTTCTGTGAGTTTAGAATAGGAAAAAGTTTATTATAAACTCCGTTTTTCTCTCTTTTCTATAAATAGGTTTTACCTAATGAAAATTTTTGAAATTTATATTACAGTCATTACTCCTTTTTCGGACGTTTTTGGTTTTCGAAAATAGCTTTTTAACGTCAGAAACGACTTTTGATTGTTCTATTCTATATATAACGCCATAACAAATGAAAGTGGGCAAACATGTACAACCAAAATGTATAATTTTATTGTTTACTCTCAAAATTTTTCGGAAATATTCTGGTGGAGCCCAATTTCGCGCACAAAATGTGCGCGAAGAAAAAAATAATTTCGCACACAAAAAATGTGCGCGAAAAAATGGTAAATTTCGCGCACACAAATGTGCGCGAAATTGATGGGGTCCAATATTCTTCTAACACCAATTGTTTCATAATACGTTAAGTGGTGTACCGTACCGTACCGTAAAAGCCGTTGCATTGTATCATTCCACAAATGAAGCATTTAGATATTTTTTAATATATCGGTATGTTGACTGTCACACTTAAAGTGTTACATTCATATGTTTTTAAATAAGAAATAAAGTATTTATCATGTGTCTTATAACTGAATATCTTATTGGACACACTTAATAAATATTAATATTAATCAACTTGCTCCATAACTACTCGGTGACCGTCATGACGGTCAATTATACTAAATAATTTTTCCCTTTTCTATTCCCATTTTTAATATGCAAAAACAAAATCAAATTTTTGCCAATAGGTTTCCTTTTGCAGTATGACTTCTATTTTTTAGAACACCAAAATAAACTGTCGGGCTAGTTTTCGAAGTTGGGCCCAGCCAAGTCTGGTAGATCTCAATTTGATAAACAGACACTTGAACTAACATTTCTGTACTAATAGTACATAACTTATGTGTCCACACTTAACCTTTGACACAGTATGAATATATTCAAAACAGTTCGTGAACACATCGGGCATTAACTCTCAAGGGTCCCAAACGCTCTTGTGACCATGTTAAGCTAGAATTTTTTACGAAAAATCCCCTTCGTGTTTTATGTTTTTTCTCGTTTACTATCATTTTCGGTCCATTTAACCCCCTAATACGACCCCGGACGTTTGTCCGGCTCAATGTGAAAAAAGAAAGTTTTGAGTTCTTAGGTTTCAATAAATAAAAAAGCCAGTGAAACCAACATAGAATAAGCGATTACAAAGTCGAAGAGCAAACAAAAATACAAGTGTATTTCCCTTATCAACAGTAATTAGTCATTGATGAAACCGAGGAAACCCACAAAAATGAGTTTTTTTCAATTAAAAGCTTTCAATCGCATTTTTTGACATGTTTTTTTTTTCAGAACTGTAAACTACTTAAACTGCTAGCTAGCCTGTCCAAAATTAACCCCTTACGATGCCTGGTTAACAGTTTGTGAATTTGTGGTGAAATCGACCAAAAACTATCCAAGGGTGGTCGTGGCATTTTCGACAGTATACTCATTCGATTCAGGTCCTGAATTTCAGGATAATCAATTTGCTGAGGTTGAGAAATTGCGAACGATTACAGAAGAGTAAATGAGGGGCCAGACAAACGCCCGGCCTCGTGTTCAGGGATGTTCTAAATAATCGTGTTTGGGGGTTAAGGCGTTTAGTCCAAATTTGGACTGACCCCTGGGAGTTTATTAACATATTGATTGCGAATTCCAAAGTTTGAAGAAATTAAAAATTATATTTTAACCCCTCATGTGCACTGTTCCTTAGAAACCGTGATTTGAGCTGTTAATATATTTTTAGACAATTATCATTCAATGTTGTGTAACAAACCAATTATTCTCCTTGATTATTCTTTTTATCTCCATTGTTGTAGATTTGTCTTATTTTTCACGCATATAAGAATTAGAATTTTACTGTCTCAATGATGGATATAGCAATCAAGTACTAAGTTTTTGTAACCGTAAAAATATAAATTTATTAAACGATAGTTAAACAATGGGCATCAGCGTTTATATATTTCAAATCGTAATCTAATAACTCCCATAAATCTCAACTCGAATTAGCAAATTAGAAATGATGAATAACCGTTAATTTTTTAACCCCTCTTCTATAACTATAACTATAAGAAACAAAACTTTTTTTCTGAATTTTCTATTTTTAACCAGTCAGAACATAATATAGGTTTAGCGAAGATCAAATTTGTATTGCCGGCAAATTGTATACACCGGGTGTGCAGTTATCAGGCTGGTTTCGCGACAAAAGACCTTAATCGGGCGCCCGTTAACTGCTCAGGGCGGAAACGAAATAAGGTAAAATATGCAAAAAACGCCCGATAACAGCACGAGCGGGAAATTTGGTCATATATATCCAAAAATATTGAAAAAAACGCCCGATACCAGCAAAGGGTGCCCGATAATAGCACAAGTCCGCTCGATAACTGGACGCCCAATAACTGCGCACCCGGTGTATTATACACAGACTATTTAACTATCAAACAGCCATGAAAAATCGTTCTCAACGAAGGAGTGACTTATCACATGAGAATACGCGTATCAAATTGGTACCAACTGATGGTAACAGCTAACGGCCGAAACCTTAGGAGTTAAAGGTCACCTTTTCGCAATAAAAATGCCAACATTATATCATATCAAGCAAATTAAATTGGCCACAACTTGAGGAAATATGTTTTCTTTATAACTTAATTGTATTAACTGATCTATAAATGGTCAGTCTCTTGACTTGTCGGTAGAAAATGGAAGCCAACAAAAAGTTTATAGTAACGGATGTGTTTCTGCCCGTTGCGTCCGAATCCGTCAAAAATATTTTTGTGAAGCTAGAATAAGTGTTTTACTTTAAGCGTTATGCACGGTGTGCGGTGTTATCTTTCCGTCAGTTAACTTTCCACTCAGCCCCGTCCATGCCATTATTTTTCGAGAAAAATTTTCTGAAAAAAATATCAAACCAATATACAGTATATTATATACTGTTCCAGAGGGTCGCGGTTTCAATTTTTGAGATCACGAAACTGAAATTCCATGGAATTATTTTGAAATCTCTGCTGGAAAAAAGTTGATTAACAATCTGCTGCTTCGATAGTTCAATGTTTTCCCCCTACCATATCATTCTCGAAATTCGCTTTCCCCAAAAGAACGGAGTTAATAACATTTTAAAATAAAAAATCATTTTAATAAATATTTTCTAACACAGTTGTCGGAATTTTTGCTAAAAGTTTTTTTTTTTGAAATATTTGAATAATAAGTCGACTTATACATGAGTCATCTAGAATGGACGTTCAGAGTTGCACTGATGTATTTTTTGACAATACATAGATTCTATAAAGCCCGTGTGTCTCAAATTATGTTGAAAACTGGCATTGGTAGAGTTGGTAGAAATGGGAAAATCGCAAATAGCGCTGTCGGAATTGGTGACATAATGATACTACGGGCTCCGGAGTACTCCATAGTGTTTTTAATTCAAAATATTTATTGCTTACCATTTGTTCGATATTGTCAAAATATAATCATTTTGCTCTTGCAATTTATACATCAGCTACGCAAAAGTTAATAATGAATATTTGTCTCTCACTTAATTGTTAACTTAAGTGCATACTATGTATAGTATTATTTTTTTATGAATTAAAACAATCAGTTCGGTGTATTTTTTTTGTTCAAACTAAACAGTGTTTCTTTCACCAATTCTATTTCTCTTACAGCATAAATTTGAAATTAACCTTTTGACGGTTTTATATGGCACCTATTAACTGTAGTATGAGAAGTCGGAATTTCATGCATATTTAAACATTTGTAAGTTCTTTGTTCCAACTTAATCCTGTACAAATATGAAGATTATTTAATGAGAGACATAAATATTGCAATTTAATTGCTGTTGAACTTTTGAACAATTCGTAGGTCACAATTCGTAGGTCACCCTTCCCATGACTTTTTTTTAAATAAAATAAGTTAAAAACAATTTCCGGAAACAACTTTTAGCTATTTAAAAAAAATATGTTGCCAGAAATTACTACAATTCTCTGAAGGTACGGTAACAGTTGTCGAACCATGTTATGAATAAAATATAACCATAAGTTATAGTCCATAAATTATGGACCATAACTCAACAGATACCACCCATAGCGCCCTGTCGTTAATCAAAAATAAAATTACAAAATGGTCCGCTGTTTTGTTTGCCTGTTTTTTTCTCGACTGTTTTTTTCTCGAATTTTTTTTTTGGTATCGCCCGGCCTTCTTTTTGTGTTTCGCTTGGCAAAACGACACAAAAAATCGGTATATCTTGGGTGCAGTGGGCGATGGCAGTCGGAGTTAACCCATTTTTATGACTTCTCCATGCGTTGTGGTCAAATTTAGATTATATAAAAGTTAATATATCTTTTCAAAAACACAAACATAACAAAGCAAAAACTGTTGACGCGGATTTTAGATATCTAATTTTTATCATTTAATTCCAAGGTCGGACATTTTTTTCAAAAATCGAAGACAACAGTACTGTGCGTCTTGCTTGAGCGGACCTTTTTGAAATAAAACCAACTCAATACCATTAAAATTGTAAAACTAGATCATTATCCGATTTCGTGTTTTGCCAAGTTAAGGCCTGATAAAAGTACCAATATATATTTGTACATAACTTTTATGCGGCATTGGCTATGCCCCCTCCTTAAATCATGCCAAAATGAACAAAATGGCTAAACTGTACCATTTCGTTCTTTTTTTTCCTGCTTAGATATTCATAATTGCATGGCGCCAAATCCATCCAACTGAAACGTGAATGTTTACGTATTCCAACGTACATTAGTCCTTAATACCAAACAATTGTCTCAATTTCAACAATATTTAAGCCAATCACCATCTTTAAAAAAATCGGTACTCACCAGTGGCTTAGTACAAAAAAAAAGGAAATAACCAAAAAAAAAACTAAAAAGGAAAAAAAAACGCGTCCTGGATAATAGTTTTTTTATTGTTTTATTAAAAGCGGATTATTTTCCTTTGTCAAACAATGCACAAGTTCGAGATACAAGTCGCGAGATTTAACACTTTTTTTGTTTATGACAAATAAATAAGAGAAAGTAGAAAAAATAAAACAGAAACAAAAACTTATAATTTTTTTTAGTCATCAAAAAATCTGATTCGACAAAGAGGACAAGTTCACGAGTGTTCGCGTCCAATTACACGTTATTTTTTTTTATTCATTTTTATTATTTGAGCGACAGAAAAAAAGCGAGCGATCGAGAGAGAGAAAGTGCACATTTTTTTTTTGTCAAATATTCTGCAAATACATATCAAAACTCTAGACGCCCTTTGATGCAGCGGCTTTTATTTTACGGACGGCTGGAGTTTGATTGATTTTTTCGAAGGAGCCCGAAAAAAAAAACATTGACAATTTTTCAACATGACATTATCGGATATAGAGAAAGCGCCCAATTCGAAGGGCTCGAAAATTTCGGAGAGATTAGCAGCGATTGAAGCGGACGCGAAGAAATGGGAAAAGAAATATGAAAAGGTTAGCTATTTTCCAACTCGCATAAAGCGGAATTTCCGCGCGTCTGTTAACGCGCTGCGTGATATCGCGCGTTCGTGATAAAGCAATTATAAACTCGAAATCCGTATTTCCTATTAGACCACCAGTTAGCTTAACAATTATTAAACTCAAAAAGTGTTTATATAACTGTAGTTTGTTAAGATAATTGGAAATCGCGATACGTTTAGGACCAAAAAGTGTTAACTTAACCTAAGTTTGTGAGCGGGTGTATTGGAAATTTTTATGTATAAAAGTGTTTTATACAATGTATACCACATAACACGCTTTTCACAACATCAAACGTCAAAAACTGTTAACATAATGGAATTTTGTTAACATAAAAGGTTAGGGCGTTTAGTTAAATAATTGGAAATCGAATTTAATCAAATCCCAAAAATTGATAACACAACGTAATTTTGTTAACATAACGGGTTATGTGGTTTATGTATATCTGACTGTATGTTCACCTGACGGTATGAATAATATACATAAACAGTAAGATATACATACATACACCACATGACCCGTTATGTTAACAAAATTACGTTATTACTTTGTGGGATTTGATTAACTTCGATTTCCAATTATATAACTAAACGCCCTACTATTTTATGTTAACAGAATTCCATTATGTTAACAGTTTTTGACGTTTGATGTTGTAAAAATAACGGATAATGTGGTGTAGTTTGCACTTTTGATGTTCGAAAATATGCATATTAGAGAGAAAGATAAAGAGGCCCGGACTGTATATCATATGCGCGCAGATGCGTCTATAATTTAGTTCGTATCAGTTTTTTAATGAAATCATTAATTTTCTCGCGTAACGGAGGTAAATGTCCTTTGTCTCTGGTCGAAATGATCGTTCTAGCGATTGCCGTAATTTGCGGAGTTGCTTCAATTTCCAATCCACGCTGTTAAAGGGTTCCGTCGAGTTTGGTTTGTGTGATTTTTGAGGTTCTGCGAGCGCGTCAGCAGAGGTCGGCATATATCGCTCACGCTCCCAGTTTTTCTGATGACGATCCACATATGATTTGTAAATGAATGAACTTAACCGCATATTTTTGGTGAGAACCTGAGGAATAATGACTAAAAATAAAGCTGAAATTAATGCCATTTCGTGTTACTAAAACTAGTACAACTGTCTCAACGAATTTATGATTAACAAGGCTTTTTATGATATGGATTAAGCAACATTTTGTAATTTTTGTTTCTCGTAAGTTTTGGTAACATAGGGCCTGGGAACGTACATGGCTAACCAGAAGAAGATAAATGGGACAATTATCTAAAAAATATATAAATGTCAAAACTATCTAAATGTACTTCGTTGTTAGTGTAACATTAGGCAATCCATGCGTACCATTAGGTATTACCCACGCGTACCATTAGGAACCCCACCAATTAGGTGGCCACGAGCGGGCAAACAAATTGAGATCATATTAAAGGGGAAAAATTTAAAAATTTTTTACAAAATCGCAAAAATTTTCTTTATTTTTCCAGTATAAATAACGGATTTCCTTTCAAATTTTGATCAAGCGTCATATTTAAATATCAAAAAAGTAAAAAAAAATCTTTTCGTCTTGTCTTATCTATCTATTAGTCTCGTTTAGTATTCGTTTTTGAAGCGAATTGAAGCTCTTGAAACCTCATTTTTGTGTTTGGGGGTTAACGGAACTGATTGCATACAGATAACCTATAAGTCCCTTGTAAGTGTTTTATGATATAAGAATTAATTAATTCGCTTATCTACAGTATGGATCAGGGGCAGTGAGATTATTTCAGTGAGATAATAATAAAGTAGATTAGTTATTTGTGACGACATTTTTCATAGGATTTTATAGGAAAAATTTTAAAAGTGTTTCGCCAAAATGATATAAGGCAAGTTTCGAAAAAAATCTGGAATGTTGTTCCAATTCAATTTTTGAAATAACTCAAAACGGGTTTAGCTGAAATACCAATTTTAGGATATAAAACACGTGGAAGGCTGATGATAAAGTACGCTATTTCTCCCGCTGTAAGGTCCAGTCAGGTTTCGCTTCAGCAGTTTGTGAATTCAGGCTATTAAATTTATAAAGAAATGACTTATATTTACGTCAAGCAAACAAAAACTGGGCGTTATACTGGTAAAAATGACTATCCTTATAACCACCCCTAGGTGTATTTTATATTCTGAATTTAAAATCCTCGTGTGAGCGATTCTTTATTGATAAACTCCCAAGAAAATTGATTCGCAGTGATAAAATCGGTATCTTTTAAAAAAGACAAGCCTGTAAAGTCTTAAATAGGCGACAAAAAGAGATAAAAATCGATTCTATACATCATATATTTTGCAATTCCCCAAATTGAGCTTCGATCAAGGGTTTCTTAACCGATGGGCTCCGCTAATCGCGCGAGTATACTATGGAGACCGTTTGTCCAAATTTGGACAAAAATCGCTTATCGGTCTCCATCGGTTAAAAAAGTGGCTCACAAAGTACGATAAAGCAAAAATATCTCAAACACGTGTTTGGTAACCGATATGATTCTTGGTGTTTTCCAACTGTTTGACACATTTTTTTTTTATTTTGCACCGATTTGTTTTTCACAATAATTTTTGTTGTATATTTGAACGTATATAAGTTATTTCCGGTATACCTTATAAATATAATATATTATTCAGTATACAATTTATATAGTAGTCGAACGTTTTGGTCGAAAATGTAAACGGAACAAGTCCGAATTTAACGCAAATTTTGACTTTTCAGCCTCTTATACTTTCGACCAAAAATACATGATACCAATTTAGTCGGTGCTGGTATGGTCTATACCACATTCGGAAGTGTCACACCAATCACCCGTCTCACTCCAAAATAAATAAGTTAACCGACCAACTGTGCGAAAACAATTATTTTCTAAGGTGTTTTTGGGTCATTTATGTGCACTAAAGTCATTTAGTTTACCGCTTCGAACGAAAAAAAGAATAATGAGCCAAAAAAGTTTGTCTGATAAAGCAAAAACTGCACAATTCGAGAGTCGTTTGCAAAACCACGTCCCAAAAAATGTTCACAAGTGGGAAGTCGTTTGATCAAACTTGGGTCTGAAAAACGTGCACAACTAGGCAGTCTTGTAAAATTTCCTGAAAAAGTGCACAACTAGGCAGTCGTGCACAACTAGAGGGTGCACAACTAGAAGGTCGGGACTGTATACATATAAATAATACATCTTTTATATTTTACAAACAAACTATACACAGGGTGCGGAGTTAACCGGCACCAATTTTTTTTTGTGAAAACCGGTTACCTGCGCACCCTGTGTATTTAAAAAATCTCCAAAAAATTGTATTCTTGGCGATCGACCACATTAAAATTGGAGATGTCTTTTTATATTGTTTGTTTTTACTTCAAGTGAAAGTTAAAAACAACATAGAGACTCCATGATAGAGTCATCCATTATAAAACTTGGTTAACGATCAAAAATTGTTTTTTCTATTAAAAATTAGTACGTGTTTCATTTAACTCTCCTTAGCCGAACTGACTATAAATAGTCAGTTGCCTTTTTAGGCTTGAATTTAACCACATTGGGTTAATATTTTGCAAATTTGAATTATTGCCGTGAACTGCCTATTTATAGTCAATTCGGCTAAGGGGGTTATGCCGCAACGTGGACTTAGTAGAGTTAACAAGGTCTGATTGTGTCTCCCAGTATTCAAAAAGTCAAATACACCTGCTCGCATATCTACAATCGATTGAAGTGTGCTAAAATGATAACAAAAAAAATTGGAACCATAATTCAAAATTTATAGCGCATAATTATGTTGGTCAGTTTTTTGTACATAAACCGTCTTTTTGTATTTATACAATTTATTGACATCATAACATTTAATCATGACATGTCATGTCAAAGAACAGAGCCCCATATTTATTCGGATATCATAAATATATATATTTTGACAAATTCATTAATTTGTTCACCGTCGGGAAAAAAGTTGTAATATTTAATGTTTGCGGAAAGATAAAACGAGTCAGACGGGTGTTGTGTGATTGTTTCGTCAACGTCAAGTTAACGATAATTATGGTTACCAATAACACAAATAATAAGTAGTAGCGACGTTTAACTTATACAGTAACATATTTTCAAAAAATAATTTTTTGTTATCTATAACTAATAAATGATTACTATTATTGCCCTCTATGGCTTCGAAAGTGGGAGAAATACAAGCTTTAATTCATGCAATACCAGTATGAATTAAAGTGTCTATTTTTACATCAAAATAATCTTACAAAATGACCAGGTCACATCAAGGTCACTCAAGGTCAAGTGAGGTTAGTTTTAAACATAAATCAAAACAAAACATCTAAAATTTGACTTGGTAATTTGGTGTTACTTTCTGGGTGTATATTTTTGATATATTTCTAGAATTTATTTATAATGTTATTATTTAGAATACAGTCCCAGATCTCTTATGAGCCGCCATTTTTCGATTTTAATGAGGTCCCTTTAAGGGCCGCAAGTTTTAAGTTTATGTTTCTTTGAATTTTTTAAACTGATTTTTTTACCGATTAAATCTGCAAATTGACATTATGTCTAAAAATTCGTTTTCAAGCAAACAAAAAAATACGGTAGAGAATATGTATTTTTTAAGGCAATATGTCTTTTTTGGGCTAGAAATTCCTTATGGGCCGCCTTTTTGGAGCCCTCATGATGGCTTACAGGGATCCGGGACTGTATTATGTTCTGTAAAACAGCTGATTATATAAAACAGCTATAATGAGTCGTTATGTAAATGTAGAACCAGCTAACATTTTTTTATTTTAGAATATTCCTGTTGAAGCAAATGGGGGAAAGCTCGCAAGCCGACTAGCACTGATAGAGTCAAACACCAAAAGATGGGAATCTACATATGAAAAGGTAGTTTCCATTATACAGATGTATGAGCTCAGCATTAATTTTACACACCTAAAATTAAACCGTAGTACTTAAATTTAGAACAGAGGCCGCCAAATAAGCGTCCTTCCGCCAATTAAAGGCCGGTTGCACCAACTACGGGCTTGGAAAAGTAAGAGCTGGTTTTTTCTTTTTCTAAACTTTAAGTTTAAAATTTAATACTCTAAATTTAATACTCTTACTTGGCCTTGTAACTCTTAAAATAGTTTACATACTTGGAGATGGGACTGACATGGTAATTTTATTATTTGAGTAAAAAAAAATTATGTTGCTAACATTATTATATAGTACACAACTAATTTTTTTATTTAGAGACCTTTTGCTATCTTTATATAGCCTACCTTTTTTGAGTCGTTTTTGCGGAAATGAAACCCACACCATGAATTGACACCCCTACTCTTATTTGGCGTTCGTGCCATTATTTGGCATCCTTGTACCTCAAAAATACCAGTGAAATTTCAGAAAGACAAAAGTCCGAAAAGAAGTTTATCCGAACGTCTGACGCAACTTAACAAATCACAAGATACTTGGAGGGGGAAGAATACAAAAGTTACTGACCACCAACATTTAAATGGTACGTAACTTAACCCAACGCTCCCAAGGCTACTATTACCTAGTTAACGGGTGCGATTTTTAGATTTCAAGATAACAGTTAACAAGGTAGGGACTGTATTTACAAATTACTGTCCAATGATTCGAACTTAACTCCAGAGGGAATATGATAAAAAAAACTCTAGCCTTTGAAGTTTTTATCATTTTAGTTATTAAAAAATAAAATAAAAAACAGTAGCTTTATTATATTTTAACCCTTTTTCTTTTTAATTTTCAATTTTCGTATGAATAGCTCTAAATGAATTGATGAAAGATCAATAAAATCCATTTTACTTTGGTTTCATGCTCGGATAAATACGATATGAAAAGTTCGTAATTTAATATTTTTGACAAGATACATGTATCTTACAAAATAAGCGCACTTGGTGTATTACATTTCACTAAACATTTACATCTTAAAATATACATTTCACTAACTTAACACCATCAAGCGTCAAAAACTGTTAAATTGTGTAAACATAATGGGGTAAGGCGTTTGGTCAAATAATTGAAAACCGAAGTTTATCAAATCTCCTAAAAGTGTTATGATAACGGAATATTGTTAAGATAACGGGTTATATGGTGTGTATTATACTTGTGTTTTATGTCCGCATTTAGTCTCGAATCGTGCCGAAAGATATATCAGTCCCGCTCGACCACAACAGTCCAATGAGCCTCTTTCAGTACCAGTTGAACAAATAGAAATCCCGGGAGAACGAACTGGTCGAAAAAAAGAAAAAGTGCCTACCCCTAGAAAAGACATTGATATTCCGAAAATCGTCATTTCGCCAGATGATAATACCGACAAGCCAGCAGTCTCGCTTATTGAAAAAATTGCCAGTAAGCGTGGCGAGGATAACATTAAAGTTAAAGTGAAAAAAGAGCGAAATTTACCTACTATGGATTTTGACGGATTGGAGGGATTTTTCTCGACTGATGCGGGATGCCGACATTCGATTGCGTTGGGCGAGTTAAGTTTGAGTACAGCTCATACCGACCTTCCAAGAAAAGGACAGTTTTTAAATACAAGATAGGGTGTCTTGTTTAACTCTTCAACACATAATTCGTTCGATTGTCCTAAATTAGGGCCCCTAATTATCACTTTAGACAGGTTTTTAGTTTACTTGGCATAGTAAATCAATATATAGTTAGCATTGGTTGAAGCAAGAAACTCGAATCTTGCATTATTTAGTTCAAAAGCTCGATGATTGACATCATAATAAAATCTACAATTTTTTTTCTAATTCTAATAAAGCATTGTCGATATCCTACCTATATTATTTTGCCTAGATATCCTCAAAACAGACCTCGCAGACCTCGTCGTAAACATTCGGGAAAATCCGTCGGTAAAAATCCACTGAAAACGGTTGTCCAGGGCGAGGCGAGCTACACCGAGGTCCGTACCAACGTCAGTGAAATGATGAGTGGGAAATACTTTGTGAATTCAGCACTCGCCGGATTGGCAGCAAAGGAAGGGTGGCATTAGTTTGAATAAAATATATGATTATGTCCTAGTCAGAATTGTTTACGTAAATCGGGAATAAGGTGATTTGTTCGTTCTTAGAAAAAAGTTATTTTTATGTTTTAACATAAATTATGTTAACAAAATTATTTTAAACGTTTTTGAACGGGTTATGTGGTATATATATGCGGGTTATGTGTATATATGCGGCGCGAAAAAATGCTCACCGTTTTGGAAAGCACCCGAGCAATGAACCATCCAGGCGTTTCCTGTATACACACCCTGTTATACCGGTAATAAGGTTACCCCATTATGGGGTAAGGCGTTTGGTTAAACAATTGGAAACCAAAGTTAATCAAATCCCAAAAAGTGTTAACATAACGGGTTTTGTGGTGTAGATTTTTTTTCTTTTTATTATCATATATAAGGAAGCTCGGAATTAGCTGTAAAGTCTTAGACTTTTCTGAAAATAACTGACAGTATGTTAATTTAAATTCATTGCTCAATATCCTCTTCATATCACCCGGTCCCAGGAAGACATTACAAATGTGCGTCTTCGTTCGGCTTCCCGAAATCGGGATGAAAATGAGCTGCCATTTCGTCATCCGTTGCTTATTCGCTTTAAAGGTCGCCGTCGAGTGTTTCCCAGCATGGTCGAGGCGTCGTATAAATCGCTCTCGCACGATGATTCGTATATTCTTGTCACTCCAAATGATGTATTTATTTTTCTGCCGGAACTGTCAAACGTCGTCGAAAAGGCAAAGGCCAAAGACTTTGCCAGTTTTATATGCCAGGCCTCGGATCTGGGCACAAACGCCAAGCGACCAAAAACAGTGATGCAAAGTGGAAGTGATGCATTTTGGGAGATTTTGGGTGGGCGAATAGCGCCTCTGGAGGAAATCGATTGTGACCCAGACGACGAAGATGACGAGTTTGAGCATAGTAGGGTATTTACAAATGTATTCACAATAATTGATTTATAGGAATTCNGCTGTGTTTGGCCGAATCACCCAACACCGTGAAACGGCACTTTTTACCGAAAAATTCGAGGATTGGATCAGACCAAACCAAGAAAACCTATTAACCCCAATTCAACACCGAAATAAAAATAGTTCAATAGAAACCAAGTACAAGTGCATTTCGATTGACCTGCAGCGAGATAATGCCCAATTGCCGATTAATTCCGGGAAATATAATGTGAGTGATGGCTCCGGAGAAGTAATCGACCGTGATGGCAGAATAATGTTAATTTCAACCGTTGAATACCAAATTATGGCTAGGGTTTAAAAGCACAACCAGATTTATCGGATATAATGTAGCTTATAATCAGGACTGCATGATGATTTTAGAATAACATTCCAAGAAACTTTCTACTTTGAAGAAAATAAGTCCGGTAAAATGTAAATGAATTTTATAAAATTCAACACGAAAATACACTGTATTTTGAAAGAGCCGGTCTTTTTTCAAGTAAAGGAGTTATAAGGTTTCCCGCGGAAACTTTCCCCTATAATTTATAGGCTATAAATAAATGATAGATTTTTAACCTTGAGAAAAGTAGTGAAAAATGGTTCACTTGTGCCTGCTGACACCATTAATGTTTTGGTGGCCAATCAGGTCATTATCGTGGTTTGGAAATTTAGCATAAGTGGAACGGGAAAATGGTTTGGAAAAGAAATGAAAAAAGTTAGGCAGCTCAAAGAACCTGCGGGGGCTACTAGAGAACTGGTTTTTCTCTGGGGTGGTTCGGCCTCCAATGAACTCGACTTAGGCGAGGCCGCCCTTTTAGCGACGGATTTAAAGTTGGGCACGATTTGTAATGTTGAACCCGCTTCGGAACCGGATGCGTTCACAAAGGCCTGGAGTGGAAACCTACGCATCGAATCGGAGCCTTCAAAAAAGAAGCTCTTTATAACGCAGGGAAATTCAATTGACGGCACATATCTGATGGAGGTGCCGATTTTTGCGAGAGAATTGAGGGAAACGCACGGCTTCATATTGGTTGATGAGACAAATAAACATTTTGCAACGTACTCTACGTTGCAAACAGAAACATTTTACGTTGAAGCATTAGAAAAGATGTCAGCAAGTTTCCGTGAAGAAGGTTATAATGGTAAGTTTTACATTCATTTATGGGAATATTAAATATGCTTACAGACATGGAAAATAAGCTGAGAGTTACACGTGCCATAAAAAAGGCGGACAGTTTATAATGTCGCTGTCTAAGGAAGTGACAATTGATCTGTTTTTATAAAAATGTACCCATCGAACTAATATTTTTTTTATCTGTCAGTTGATTCATTCATGTACTCGTGATTTAACTTCTCATCGAGAATTTTGATTTTGTACGTAAATCTGACGTCTAGGTGGCTCCTGCGAAGAAAGTGATAATCAAAGATGGTTTAATTCGGAAGTTGTTGGATCAAAACGACACGAGGAGCACGAGATTATCGAAAAAGTGTGGAGAATTGAAAAACTGGTCGACCAAATTATTCCCGTTCAGCTTCCATCACGTCGACTAAACGCCAAACAAAAGTTTGACCAAACTCAGCTAAAAAATGTTTGTATTTTGCTAACCAATAAAAAGATTATTGTTTGGCATGAGGTTAAAGAAACTGAAGGTAGTAATCAAACAGACTTCCAAAATGTTATTGATGGTGCGAAAACTATTGCCAAACGAGCTTGTAAAGGTAAAGACAAACAAATTACTTTATACACTATAATTTTTACCTTTGATTGAAAAGAAATCAGGTTTTCACGCTGAAAATGAACGGAAATTTGAGCAAAAACCAAAAAAAAACAACATTTTTTTCATGAATTAAGCTATATTATATAGGGAGGTTTAACTCACGATGATCAACTAAAGTAGCGGTCGCACCTTATAAAAATGAACGACTAAAAGGGAGAAAAATAAATCGAGCTAAAAATGTTTTGTTCTTAGCATCGATAAGGTAAAGCCTTTAGCTGATGAAGCTGATTCTCATCAAGTCCAAAATTTGCACTCCAAATCGTTACATTTTCAGTATGAAAACTTTGTTCAGATCGAATTTAAACTGAAAAATGAATTTTAGAATTAACAGTTCAAGATGAGGTCGATGTTGTTGCGGCTGGCTCGGAACATATCGAATTTGAACGTTTATTTCCAACGTGGAATAGGCGTGTCATTCAATTATAAAGATTATGCCGTTTATAAGGTCTTCCATTCCTGCATAAGTTATACCATTCCTGCATGTTTATTCTTAAATAAATAATATAATATCACAACAAGGGTTTATTCTTCATCATACATGATGATCTAATTTGGCTTCATGTACTGCGGCATACCCCGGCCAGGGCTCGGCAATATTAGTAGTCTTGCTTGGCTTGGCTTAATGAAGCCAAACAATTTTCCTGGCTCGACAAGTTATTAAGCAAATGTGTTGAAATCGTCTTTTAAAAATGTCTGTAGCAGACGCTAGAATTGTTTGAAGGTACGACCTTTTTAAAATATGCTAAGAGTTCATCGTGCCCCGCTAAAACTGTCCGTTTTTGCTTCTCTTTGACAATTTCAGACATTTTCTCAGTTTTCATCTTATTTTTTAATGACAACTTGAAAATCGAAATGACTATATAATAATAATAACTTATAATAGTTTTGAAAATCGAAAAAAGTGGCCCTTACTTTGAGGCCCCCTCTAAATCTTTTCTTTTCCCGCTTAGAAATGAAAATGGTTGTCACCTTCAAATAGAAGTTTGTATGGTGTCTCAAGTTTACCGTTTAATGGCCAATTGACTAAATTAGTCCAATTATAAAATTTTCGTTCATAATTGAACTGGATGCCGGAAAGATTTTTTTTTTTCAACTTACTTACTTTCAAACCAGGAATGAAATTTTCATTTTTCAAGAAAGATTTCACTGAATTCTGATAGTGAACAGACTCTGAAACGGTCTCTGAAACAGGTCTATTATGCAAAAGGTGCAAAGTTAAGCTTCGCAAGAGATCTGCACTGAGACTATCGCCAAAACTGAAATATAATCGTGCTTAAAAAAGAGACCTAAAACGGCTGGGATTTTTAAGAAATATATATATTGAATATAGGTAATCGGCTTGAACTTTTTATAGAGGATTTTTTTAAATACTTTTTGAACCGGATTAAAAAAATCGTGAAAAATTTAACATGCCGGAACCACAACACATAAATTCATTCGATACAAAAAATAATTTTGTTTGAATTATTATCAATGTATATTATAAGAGTTTGGTCAAGCTTGGAAATTTATTTTGAAACCACGCTAGTAAAAATTAAAACTTTTTTAATGTTTAATTGTCAACAAAAAACTAAAATATTTTATTTCCAACGTATTTGCCATAGTTTCCCTATAAATATCAGAAAATATTACAATGAAACTCACTTTGCTGTAAAACACATTTGGTCCTACAGGTTCATGTTGATGGCCGGTACCGCAAGAGTTAAGCCGCGAATGTAGACAAGAGATATTTACCAGAGATTTAACCCACAATGGCTGACGGGCCATCGCATCTCGAGAATGTTGAAGAAATGGAAGAGGTACGGATAGACAGAAACCTTGAGTTAAAAGAGTATGAAATTGGTGCCAGGATTGGAACAGGCGCTTACGGTTTGCCAATTATATGTGCTTGCTTAATTCATAGAAATTCATTTTTCAGGGCAAGTTCATTATCTTCAAAAGAAACACTCGGCACAAATGCATCTTATCGGAAAATTTATTTTGAAGAGTAGAGTCACAAAATGGTACCCACCGAATAAACCAAATGCAATGCCATTGGAATTGGATTATTTATCAGATTATTTTGATTTGGCTATTTTTTTATTTTTGATAAATTTTTCATCGTTTGAGGTTTACGCATGATTTGGAGCGAGTAAAGCTGCAAAAATAGTTTATCGAGCTTTTCTCTTATTGTTTTAAGTGGAACTCCAATGACCACATGTTGAGTTTTACCAGATTTGATAACGTGGTTTTGCCAAAAAAAAATTTTGCGCAAAAACAGCAAAACATTTCGTCACAATTTCGAGCAAGATTTTTCTCTCGAAAAGTCTTGCTTCCGTCATGCAATTTCACAGCAAATGTTTTTGTAGATATTTTTGGAAATTTCCTTTAACCCCTATTAAATTCGTCCAAGCTCTTTAGACACCTCGTGACGTAACTTTTTAAGTTTTTCTACATTCTTACATTCATCTCTTTGTAAGAAAGTTTACGCGGTGTTTAGAGTAAATTACGAATTACATCACCTGGCGAACGAGAGGGATGTATATAGATTATATTATACTACAATATACTAATAAGTATAATAATAAGTATAATAATAATTAATCCAAGCTAAGAAGCCCATATTTGTTTGAATATTTCACATAGCAATGTTATGACATGCGTCGATTACGAAAATATTGATAGAAACTGGTTTGTCATGATTATGATGGATCATAATGGAACAGGAAATGGTACATACGCGTAGCTACGTAATAAGATAATTCAAATCTCAAACCAGTTCAGAGCTACACAAGACCAAAAAGTCTTCTGTCGCTGGGGGTTTTCACTCAGCGCCACTTTTCCGACTCTCTCCAGCCCTAGATCGTACATCCGGTAGTTTATTGTGTAATTCCTAGAAATTAAATGTTTTACAATGAAAGTTACAAGAAATGTGTCGTAAGGACCGGTCTGTCATGTTGTGTACAAACTGAATCCGAAAATTAGTAAAGTGTATTTTCCCACATTTGATATTTTTCTCATATTTTAAGGTGTTAGCTTTATAATACATATCATCGGCATGACCATGTTCATTTGGCCGTGGAACTCTAGGAATTGCGTGGTTCTAAAAATACCATGTCGGTGTTGAGAAGTACATGTATGTCAAAAAAATATTTTCACAGGACGCCGGAAGCTGTGTTTTATTGATACAGAGAAAAAC
>SCLG01000158.1:548456-564037 GCA_004367875.1 Oikopleura albicans
AAAAAAACGTCCGAATTACTGTATGTGTTCACAGATTGAAGGTAGGCCATACTGTATGGCCCATAAACGTAATATCGGACTTAGTAACGATTCGTTGATTATGTTTTAACGAATCTTATCGTTATAATCCGGCTTTGAAATAAAGATAACTAGGCGTCTACAACTTACCGACCCAAGTTTTTTGGCCATTTAATAATTTTGGCGTATCTGATAATATAATATGGGGAAGCATATTGTCTACCACATATAATTGGTTAAATATGATAATTTAAAAGACCCACTGAGGTTACGTACGACTTGAAGTTATTATTGTGCGGGTTACGTAAACTTTTGGATGAGGGATAAATAAAAAAGAACATAAAAAGGGTGTAATTTATTCGTGCAAATTCGATTCCTCTTCAGACACTTAGCGAAGACATGATCCAAACCTATAGTACCTTTATAAAGACCTTTTTGAGTACATTGAAAAAAACGAAATATGTAGCGAAGACGTTTGTCATAAAATCTTCACGCAGTTGGTTTCAGCAGTTAGGTACTTGGCAACGAAACAAATCATTCACCGCGACATAAAAGATGAAAATATAATCATTGATCCAGACCTCAAAATTCAACTTATTGGTAAGAAATTTTAAGTAATGTCATTAGGAAACTATTATAACTCACGCGAGGAGTCTTTAAATCAATTTTTGATTGCCGCATATTAACTCTTAACCGTCTGAGCCCCCACCAAATATTATATCAGCTCGTATCTACCTGGTACCACGCTGGTTATTAACGAGTTAATACCTAACACTACTATTAACACTTTCTTCTCGATGGATTTTTGTTGTTTTTCCGTGTAAATGTACAAACATTTAATTTCACTGGGAATTTAAAATACTTCTCTCTAATTATCTCTTATCTAATTTTGAGGCTTATTTTGGAGTGATGGTCCAATTGATGTTTTTTGTGTCGCATCTAGGGCTCGGCACGAATGGTTTTTATCACATGGCTTGGCTTGGTTTTTTTTTAATTTTTGAGATTGTAAAAAGCCAAGCCAAGTCAAAGCCAAGCCAAGCCAAGCCAATGAAAATGACGGTCTTTGCCGAGCCCTGGTCGCATCACCTTTTTAACACGAATATTTATATCTTAACTCGCAGATCATTCAAACCCCAATAGCAGAAAAAACGTGTAAAAATGGTTATGTAAGATTGTCGGCTTTAAATATGATTTTATTGGGACTTGTTTATACCGCCTCAGTTTTTGTTTTTTTTACTAGTAAGTCTACTAGTATGTTATAGACTAGTAAAGTCTCTATATATATATTGTATATATAGAGACTTTACTAGTAAATCTACAATATAAAATGTTAACTAGTAAGCCTACATAAAGCTATATCATAAATCGCATATTTTTTGGCTCGGCTTGGCTGGGCATTTTGCATTTTTTCGGCAGATTACATTTTTGGCTCTGAGCGAGCCAAAGCGAACCAATTGTGCCGAGCCCTATGGCCCGCCGGCCCGACCCCCCTCAAAAAACGATTGCTTCGTAAAAAATCCTTATTTTTAGATTTCGGATCAGCTATGAAGGTTTACGGTGATGTGGATGAAGTGATTAGTCCGAAATTTTGTGGAACAATAAAATACTGTCCACCGGAAGCCATCCGCCAAGACAAATTCCGTGCGCTTCCAGCCGAGATTTGGGCCATGGGTGTTCTTTTATACACTTTGTTTCACGGTGGCAACCCATTTTACGATATTCAAGAAATACTGAGTGCTAGACTCGAGATTGACCAACAGTTAGTACCGTTAAAAGTAGCATTTTTAACCCGGGAACCCAAACGCTATAAAATTTAATAATTACGTCGTAACTTCCAATTCCTAAAAATGCAGTAACTATGTTTTAGTTTTAAGATTTCCGAAAAGAATAAATAATACAATTTTACAAATGTAGTTTTTAGTAGACGAATGTGATTACAGAGGAGTCGCCAAGTACATGGTCTAGTTTTTTCAAAAAGTCAAAATAACTATACACGTATTCTGTTCGTTGTACAGCTATTTATATATTGAGTGATGAAAAGTTACGCTTTTCCTAATTGGTCCTCACACATCTTTTCGTCTGAAGATTTTTGGATTGACAGCGTAACGCGTCGTAAGTCATCTTTTTTGTTGAAAATATAAATTATTTGATAATTAGTATACAAACTACATAAACTTTGGTACTCTTTATCCTTTGTTGTGTCTTAAAGCCAGTCAAAAATAAATTACTGGTTTCGTTCTATATTTTATAAGCAATTTGCTATTTTTGTCAATTTTTGTCAATTTTTGTCAATTAATTGCTAAAAACATTACAATTAGAAATTATTATTAGTGAAACATCAAAATTTCTAGAATTTGATGGCCAAATGAACTTGGCCATACGTATTTGATTATAAGCTATAGCCTAGAATAGATTCTAGAGGTTCTGTTAACCCAAATAATTTGGGCCAAATGGTGATAAAGCTCACATATAAATTAAGGACGGATCAGTAGCGTTGTTTACAAACGTCAATTTCCGAGACACCGTTATAAAATAAATTTTTTTTATCACAATTTTAATTTATACTTAAAAACGATAAGTCTGACGTGCACATTAAGAAATCCAAAAGTGTACCGTGGGTATTTACTTCTGATAACCAGATATTTAGCGTTTCGCCGTTTGCTGCTGACCTACTACTTGGCTTACTAAATCGCGATCACCGAAAACGATATTCATTAAGAGAAATTGAGAGTCATCAATGGTTTAATTCCGGTCTGAGCAATTTTGAAGATCTCGATTCACTTTCCAGCGACATGCGATCCAATCTTAGCATATGAATTTCACAAAAAAAGCTTTAAATTGTTTCTTCATAGTTGATATGTGTTACTGCATTCTAACATCTTTCGCAATTCCAATGCGGTCTTTGTTTCATTACCGCAAAAAATGGTGAAAAATACCAGGAAAAATTGTTACAAAATAATGCACATTCACCAATATGCATTCACCAATATGCATTCACCAATATGCAATTCCGACTTTTCAACGAGTGGAAGAATGATCCGGTTTGAAAAATGGCCGCTAATGAAATAGAGGCTGTAATAAGTTTTGTGTTTTGGATTGTACGTTTTAATACTTACAATTGACTGATTTCGTACATTACTGCCAAGCAATAAATAATCGTATTAAGAATATGCTAAATATACTACAGTAGTATACATGTACTATATAATTTCTTCCTTGATACGCTTTCCAGTTTAATCCACTTGGTGTCCCAATACGCAAAAGAAATAGCGTGGCTGTTATGTTATGGTTTTGATACAATTGGATACCATAGATTACGCCGTGGGTTTACCGGGAGAAAATTTTAATGTAATAAAACGGTATGAAGGCAATTGTTTATTTTTTTTTTTGTAAGCAAATAAGGAAATTCATGCGGTCCAGGGTTAAGATATGTGCATAAATAATTATTAAGACCTGAAAAAAAAATTGGTAAACGGATTGTTTTAAAAAATGATAAATTGGCTTGGACAAACCTGTACTTGTCAAATTATAGTGCTGATTTGTTCCAATCGTTTAGAGTCCATAAATTAGGTTATTTCCTCGAAATCATTTTTATGTTCTAGAATACCAGTGCTTCAAACCATTTTTCACAAAAATTCAAAATCTAAAACAGTTTTTGCTTTTTACCTTATTTTGGGACAGAGAGCTCTAAATACATGAAAAATAATGGACTCGCTAAGTGCACCTCCACCAATGGGCAAAGGGCGAAAGTCCCAACTAAATTGTAGACCACCGCAACTAGATAGTACTCATATCACAGAGAATCCGATTTCACCTTCTACGATGACCACATCAGGTTTTTAAATTAACATTAAAATATACTACCGCAGTAGTAGTCTTACTTAACCAATTGGTTTAAAAAGTGCCAAATCCGCTAAAACTGTTTCAATCTCCGACTCGAAAAAAAAAATCGAGCTGCGCTCGGTTCTGCTCTCCAGCGCAGTCATAAAAATAAGCTGCGCTCGGCTGTGCTGTCGAGCTCAAAAATGAAAATGAGCTGGGCTCTCGGGCTGGGAAATAAATTGAGCTGCGCTCGGCTGTGATGTCGAGGTCAAAGATAAAAATGAGCTGTGCTGCCTAGATTCCAATACACCGGGTGCGCCGTTATCTGGCCGACATTTTCGGCGAAAAAATATTTTGTTACGTAATAATGGCCAGATAACGGCGCAGGGCGTAGGCGGACTGTCTGGAAAATTATCAGCTAAAAACGGCCAGATAACAGCACGAGCGGGAAATTGCGCAATACCCTATTGTTATTATCCAACGCGAGACCGGCCAGATAACAGCACGAGCGGGGAATCTCGCAATATCAAATTTTTATTTTATCCGATTATATAATAGGGCATAATTTACTCATTGTTGCACTTATGTTNCATTAAGTAAGCGCTCCTGCCGCGAGGCTCCAGGCCGAACGCTATAAATGTGCCGACTTATCAAAAGATTTTTGTAATTAATACATCAATGAGTTAAAGCCTGCTTTGATTCTTGGTAGTTTTGTAAATGTATTTTCCCGAAAGAATTGTAATTAGTTGTTTGTTTGTCCTGGAAGCCACCAAATCATATCTATTTTAAGATTATATTCCCACGGTACCGTTTTTTCCGTACATAAGAAAGTAGTAAAAACCTACTACACCATGATGAAATAGTTGTCGTTCTAATCACAGCAAAGTACTAGCTAGCTGTCGCTAGGTGTGGCTCGTGAGTAAAATGCCTGCGTAACAGCTTCCAAGTCAGACGCGAGGTAAGGACTATTGCATTTCGCGAAAAATTGCTGAAAATGAAAAAGGAGAGTTTGGTAAGGACTATTCAATGCGTCTCAAGATTCATATCGTTTTTGGGACGTGAAAGTGCTATGATCAGGCTTCCACAACTGTTTCGTATGAAAACCGTGAATTATATCATAATTCTAGAAATTTTTCCTACGTACCGCAATACCACTGTAAAATCTAATAATTTTAGAACGACTGGCAAGCCATCGAAACTCACAGTACAAGGATCAGTACAAAGGATCACAACTAATAGGTCAATCACGAATGGCAAGAACTACCGCAAAATCGAAAGTGAAAAGCATCACACAAAGCATAATGGGCGGAATGTCCACAACTGTTGATATGCGGGTTAGTATGGGTGCATGCCAGGTAAATGGTCGTTCCGTTCGAAAATATGGATCAGTCAAGTCTGGTATTGAAAAAATTACGAAAGCAAAAAACATCTGATTAATTTACTAACTTTTACTCGCCGGAGACAATTAACGCGGTGCGCTTTATTGAAGCTTATGTCTAAATGTGCTACAAACATTTCCCATCTAAAAAAATTCGCCTTGAAAAATGCTACCCGAATGTCTATTTAAAAGTTTTGAAAACTAATTTTTTGACTCCGTAAATACGCATAAACCATCTTTTAAGCTTTCGTTCTTTTTTTTCGCAAATAAGGGAAAAATTTGAAAAAAATAATTTNTGTCCACAACGGTTGATATGCGGGTTAGTATGGGTGCATGCCAGGTAAATGGACGTTCCGTTCGAAAATATGGATCAGTCAAGTCTGGTATTGAAAAAATTACAAAAGCAAAAACAAAATATAATCAAAATTTTGACTTGATTTTTCTAAATTAAAATTTAATTTAATATAAAAAAAAAAATTTTAATTTAAATTAATTAGAAATTTTGAACTTCAATTTTTTTATTTTGGACTTGATTTTGTTAATTTTTTACTTGATTTTTTATTAATTTTTTAATTTATTAAATTTTTTAAAGCTAATTTTCAACTTTTGCTATCTGAGCAACTAGAATATCCGAAAGAAAATCTAATACAATTTTCTCAATACGATCTAAGGCCATTTTGCAAGAAAATGAGCGAATGCAAAATGCCGGAATTAAAATTATTCATCCTTATTCAAGCTTTAGATTGGCCTGGGACGCAATCACACTCGTTTTGCTCCTGGTTAATATGTTTGCTATTCCGATATTTATGGCTTTTCCAGTATTCGAATTCGACAATTCGTACGGTGATCAGGACAACAAAGCTACATATCAATGGGCTGCCCTTATTATAAAAATGTTTTCTGACGCATTTTTTGCTGTTGATATGGTATTAAGGAATGTGAACCAATCAAATCCAAAAACAGACATCAGATTCGGATTTTGTGCCAGCGACCAAAAAACCGGTATTTTTCATTGACAAATTTCGTTTAACCGATAAATATCGGCCATAAATCGGTCAAATAAAAAGAACAGACATCCCATGTACAGTCCCGACCTTCCAATTGTGCACCCTCCAATGTACAAGATTTTAATTGTAGACACGTATTAGTTTCACTCCAAACAGTTTCCGAACAGGATTATTGCAAGAAGGTGCCGATAATGAAGTAATCATAGATCCGGTGAAAATACGAACGGCTTATATAAAGTGAGTAAACCAAAATAGAGCATAATTTTTATGAATAAAAAAAATCTTTCAGTCCAATTATACGTTAAATGTGTTCCATTTTTTACTTAACCGAATTGATCGGAAAATAAAAAATATGAGGACCACAAAGGATGCATGAGTGCGAATGGCGCTCGAGAGAAGATTTTTTTTTTCAGATTAATAATTTTAAAATTATGAGTTTTTCTGAACTCATGAGTTTTTCTGAACTCGATCTGAACCGTTTTTTAGTCATTTGTTATTTTTGGGCTTATGAGTCATAAGTTATGACTTGTACGCTAGCGACCAAAAAATAATCCGACTATAAGAGTCTTATAATAAGACCCGTGTCTTTCTTACACACAGATAATAAAATAGCGGACAGGCCATACGGTATGGCCTGTTCCGCTTGTGTCTAATACTTATAATTTCAGGAAATGGTTCTGGCTGGATTTAATATCAACAATTCCATTCGACGTTTTTGTTGGTGCCATAACCAAATACGCGTATGCCGCCGAAGATTCAGGCAAACTAGCCGCGTTACGATTTGTTCGATTGACGAAACTCTGCCAATTGCTTCGGCTTTTGCGATTAACGCGCGTGTTTCGATCGCGACACCAGTGGGAAGAAATCATAAGTTTACCATATGATGGTGCTATGGTATTCTTTCGAATGCTTTTTGTCCTTTTGTGTCTCTTGTGCTATGCACATTTGTCGGCATGCATGCAGTTTATGGTACCGATGATCATGGGTTTCGAACACGATTGTTGGGTTGTTATAAGAGGCTTAGAAGACAAAAGTCTTGCCGTTCAATACGGGTAGGTTGCTATTTATTAGAATATTTCCCATGATTCATACTTAGTGTACCATGAGTTATTTTTATATCTAGCGCGAGAACCGTAGGTTTATGCAGCCAATCAGCGGCCGCGATTTGAGTCAGCATCCAATAAGCGCGCCAATTTGAAGTTAAATTGTAGCGAGATATAAAAATAGCTCATTGTACTTCACTATAGTGTACTTCATCATAGTGTACTTCACATGAATTTCACATGAATTTTTGCCGTTTTTACAATTGTTTTTTATAGATTCTATTTTTACGCACAAAAAAAGGATTTTTGTAAACTTGGTTTCTGGACAAAACAAAAACTCAAGATCCAGCAGTTAGAAAATGACGTTACAAATATTTTTTCGTAATATGTTTTACACAGTATGGGGTATAATAACGAGCTTCTCGCTTTTCTAGCTTTTAAGCTTATTACTTGTAAGATACAAAATTTGAGAGAAGCGAGAAGCACGTTATTTTACCCCCATACTGTACTTGTTTTTATGATGTGAATTAATGATCTCATTTTAGTTGGTCCTTTTTTCGAGCTGTTTCTCAAATGCTCTGTATTGGTTACGGCCTTTCTCCACCAAATTCAATGACGGACATGTATGTTGTAACGATTTTAATGTTGATTGGCGCGATTTGTTTTGCGCTTTACATTGGTTATACAACATCCATTTTACAATCTCATAACGCATCCAAACGACTCTATTCCGAAAAGTATAGCAGTATTAAACAATACATGCTTTTCCGCAAGTTACCAATGGATTTGCGCCGACGTATCTCGGATTATTACGAAAACAGATACCAAGGCAAAATGTTTAATGAAATGCAGATTTTGAAAGAGCTGAATCCGATTCTACGCGAGGAGCTGGTCAACCACAACTGTCGGGAGCTCGTTGACGCGGTACCATTTTTTACCGAAGCCGATCCAGAATTTGTCTCCACAGTTGTAACCCATTTAAAATTCGAGGTCTATCTGTATGGCGATGAAATCATCCGACAAGGTTTGTTTATTTCTGTTTATGGCCATCTAAGAGTAGTGGTGCACTACAATGCATCATGAAATGATTTAGTGACACATTACCTGAGGGTACCAGATACCAATGGTATCATACCATACGTTTTATAACTAGCATTTTTAACTAAATAATTTAGGAACCATTGGCCGTAAAATGTATTTCATTTCTCGCGGCACGGTTCGAATCGTCAACCAGCGCGACCGCGATATTTCAAAGTCAAAAACGCTTTCGGATGGGGAGTTTTTTGGGGAGATTTCGATTGTGTTACCTACAAAACGCCGCGTCGCCTCCGTTTTCGCCGATTCATACTGTTATTTGTATAGTTTGGCGGTGGAGGATTTCAACGAGGTACTCGAAGAATTTCCGATGCAGCGCAAACACTTCATGGCCGAGGCCGCCAAACGCCTTGACAAAATGAACGATGAGGATAATGAAAGTCTGGGACAAAATCGGTCCGCCATGAGCATCCGAAAGTGGTACAAAAAGAAGACATCAGCCATGCAAAATAGTCGATTTAGCAAAAAAATGGCCAAAAATAGTGTAATGTCGACCACTAGTAGACGCCGTTGAGCATTTTTGAAGGAAACTGCATTACAAGAAATAGTATTTAAAAAATGCATATTGATGTTTCGTTTCTAACAACTTTAATCCAGCTAGAAAACTGTGTATAAATATATAATTATTTCTTATTTGAATGTTGTCTGAGTTTTGTTTCGAAAGTGGGAAATAGCGTATATACGTCTGGAACCAGTTGATTTCGTAACATACCGTATGGGGACTCTCAGTCCGTGAGGCTTTGGCCAATTTGCCTATAATTTGTAACGCTTTTCAGACGTGGCCCTCACAGTCTGAGCGTACACATACGGCACACATGCATATTTTTCAATAATTTTTTGGATTTTGTGCCTACGCTTAATGTTGCAAATATTTTCTGACTTACGAATTGCGAGTTCCAATCAATGAACATGTCAGGTCTCAGATTGAACAGATTCTCAATAAAAACGTCGGAACTCATTTCTTTTGCCATACTGTAAAGTTTACAGTCTGTAAACTAATATCAAAGCATTATTTGAATTAAACACAATACTTACCAATGTATACATCTTAGAATACGATATATTTGCAGACTATGTACAAGAAATAGAAGTGAGTTGAATAATTTTTCAGTTTTTTTTTTGTGATTTCTATTGGAATGACTTGAGCAGTTCTCGAGGCTGAGGTAATATCTTTGCTTTTTGTGTGTGTTTGTATATTGCGTTAGTCATGGACTGTATTGAAATGACTTCGGATGAATTGGAGAACTTTTATCGGGATAAAATTGCTATTTTCGTTTGTTTTTTCGTTTTACTTACAACTATGAACCTGAACTGTGACCGTGCACTGTTTACATTTAACTTCGCAACACCATTCAAAATGACAACCGCATTCTTCGGTTACCTATAATTTAGCATAATTAGAAATTGGATGGTTTGTATTATGGTATTTCCAAAGAACTGGCAATTATAGAATTCAGAGATTAAAATCGGAGACTTGAAAAATTCTGTATTGACAGGCTTAAGCCAGTGGACCTGACTCATCAAAATTCGTGTTTAACTGAATGTAATTTTTCGATTGGGCCTAACTGAAATCATGATTTTTCAAAAATCGAAAATCTTTAACTAAACAAACTCATCAAAATTTGTTTTCTGTTGCATTTTGAGCCTTCGGGGGGAATGGGATGGCAAACTTGAGAGCCCAGCCTGGGCTGCCCAGGACTTAATTACCAAGGGGAAACGTAAAAAAATGATGACTTTTAAACAGCGGACTTACATTTTTTGTGGTTTTAATGACGCCGCGGTTGCAGCAAAGTGTATCACAGCTATCTGGCCCGTCTGAGGTATTATTGCATTCACGTCCTGTCGTGCCCAGCACATTCTTTTTCGGATTTTTTGTACAAAAATCTGGACTCTTCGTTAGATACAACAGCTCATCCTTTAGATTTTTATTTTTTGGAAATTCTTTTTTGGGGAAAATGTCGACGTCCTCTTCCTTGTCGCGCGCATTTCGCCTACTCACAAATGTGATGCGTTGGGCTGTGTCGTACTTTTTCTTAAGATTTTTTCCAATTACACGCATTTCGGGTATTTCGTACCAGCATGTTTTGCTGGCGCAGGAGCCCGATACCCCATGGCACTTGCACGAAAGCCTACGCGTATTTTTCGCCACTTCACGGCCGGCCTCATTATTGTGCAGGTTCATTTTGAGTTTGGCCATTTTGGCCAAAATTTTGTCTTTGGAGGGGGATTTGTTTCGGGAGAACATTTTGCACTTGTCGCTTATCCGGCCCAAGCTCGGATCATTCAACACACTGAGACACCGTTTTGCATGAATTAGCAGCGTTTTCTCCTTGACGTCGGCAAACTCACGCGCAAACTGTACACCATAATTGATGTCTTCTCCGCATGCGTTCCATTCTATACTCTAGAAAGATAACGTATGAATCACTGTATAATAAAGTGACATAAATATTTATGATACGTGGCTTGTGCTTATTAGAGCTAAAGTTTGATCGGCTTGAGTATACATTTCGGTACATTTGGACCGAAAATCATATAAACCGATGAGTGTGAGGTTACTGGCGAATGTTTTTATAGCATTTCCGATATAGTCAGGGGTCTCTTGATGTGAATTTTCAATTTCCGAAAAACGTGCTCATCGGGAGATATGCACATTGAGAGAGCGCACATCGAGAGACCCCTGACTGAATTAGAAAAAAAAACACTGCTTATAACCTCCACTTGTTCCATTTCTATTAGAGTTATTCACTGTCCAAACTGTAAATTTATTTTACTCATACAACAGCTAATTTTCTAAACGTTTATTTTATAAAATGTAGATATGTTGGCCAGCTCCACAAAATGTGTTGTTTGTTGTATTGATAGTTAACTTGCGCAAACCGCGAGGGGATTTTATGGAGCGACAAACCGGCTCCAAAGCTAAAACGTCACGTCTTTTGTGATTTGGCATTCGGTAGAATTTAAATAAAAAACTAATTGGTCAAAAGAAATTGCGTCTAAGCACTACTCATTAAAACCGGTAGCGTGGCACGAAATGTGCACATCGATCATTGGTAGTTAACGGTCTGTAGTTATTTATGCAGTTGGCAATATTTTGAAGAAATTATACGGCCACCTGCTTAGTGTTGAAGCTGAAAAATCTTTTGAATTAAGAAAATCTCAATCATTTTCGTGCAGCGTAAATCACAAGCAATCTAATTAGTTTGTGTAAAAAGTGACCAAAGCATTATTTATAAGAAATAATGACTTGGTCACCAATTTACTAAAATAATTGGACTCAGTTGAGGTCATTAGTTAATAGGAGCTTTTATTGACAAATGACCCCAACTGACCCCAATTCAAGGTCAATTATAAAAAGTTGGAGCAAAATTGGAGCGTTATGAACTGATTGCATATAAATTTTTGCGCCAAAGAAAGTGTTTATTATTTTGAACACTGGAGTAAAACATACCATACAGTAATAGCTGGCAAATTATAAAACATAAATGTGCAATCACTTTATAGGGTTTTAACAAAATTACCCCCAAAGTTACCAATTCCCCTCAATATGACTATTCATATTTTATAACCAAAACGAGCTCCATTTTATTGTTAGAGAAAACACTTTCGTCAGGTAACAAGAATCACTGGTAATTACCGGATCTAGATGTGACGGTTTTGGCATGAGTTCCGAGTTTTGATTCCGGCGTGTGCCACAGCCACAATCTTCCAAACTTTTGCGACAAGCTTTGGCGATTGATTGAACAAGAGCAGCGGAGGTAATCGCATTGATATATGCCGTTTCACGCGTTCCTAAACATCATTATTATACCACATGGAATATGTTTTCATTATTTGCGAAAAAAAAACTTGATCAAGCAGAAAAATAGGTATTTCCCACTCTTAAAGTAACAGTCAGTCTTTCCGCCTACCCACTATTTGCTTGAAGTATCAGTTCCACTTATAGTAACAGTTTTTTGTTCCCTTTTTGGATTAACTTTAAGCAATTAGGCGGAACTGTTACTGTAAGCAATATAGTGTAGGCGGAAAACTGACTGTTATTTTAAGCAGGTAGGTGGTGTAATTATAGAAACTTTTTGGCTAGTGTTTCAATAAGTGCACATGTATTGCATATAATAATTCAAAAGGGTAAAAAACTATTTTACCCGGTTGTAAGTTAAAAGTTTTAAGTTAAAATTGGGTTAACCAGTTTGGAAAAAGTAATTCTGAAAAATAATGTGCTCATAACCACCATGCCGGCCGGCTCACAGAAAAGGTAGTCATTTCCGTATGATTATCCGACTATAGTTAATTTGACAATTTGTGGTAAAAAAAGTACTCAAAATGAAAAATATTGAGCAAAAAAAGTTTTTTGTTTGTCTAGGATTTATCATTCTTATATAATGCAGTAAACATGTACCTTAACGTCTCTTATTTTGTCAGTTTATCAAAATGAATCGTACTAGATTACTTCCGTCATTAAACGAAAGTTATTTTACCAAATGCTGGTTCTTATCGTACAATTCATGTTCCTAATATGATTGATGCGGGGATAAATTTGGGTAATTAAAACGCAATCCATCTTAGAAAGCGGAATCTAAATTGTCCCGAAACACGAACAAAAAATATATCTGATGAAGTTGTTTTTTGTCCCCTTGTGTCATCGTTATACAAAAAATATTGTTGTCCGGAAATTTTGCAAAACTAAAATGCACAATTTTGAAAAAAAGGTGAAAAACTTGCGAAAGGCTTTTAACTCACAGGGGTAAGTGCGTGTAAATAGACACGCAACTGGGTTTTTTCGTCCATTTAAGGCATATGGAGGCCCCGTAGAGCAAAACCCCCCTCAACTTTTCGAGAAAATTCGATTGACGGTGTTTTTTGCGTAGGTTGGAGATTTCAAACAGCTCTCTAGGGGGCCTGGTGGCCCAAATCAATTTCTGAATAGTCAGATCGACGTAGTTTGATGAGCTCTACAATTTGGCTTTACCAGTTTTTTTGAATTATTGCGAATTATTGTGAATTTTTCAAGTGCGTGTTTATTTACACGCATTTTCCCCTACGGGTCCCAAAAACTCCTTCCCCTTGAGAGTTAATAAAAAAAAGTAGAAGTTTAATCCAAGGCTCGGCACGCGGCTCACATAAGCCATGGTTTACCTTTATTAAATAGCTTAGCGTAGCTTATGTGGGCTGATCCAAGCGAAGCCAACGAAAAATTCTGGCTCACATAAGCTAAGCCAAAACTCTTTTTGGCTTACATAAGCTTAGCTAAGCTAAGTCAAAGTATATTTTGGTTCATATGATCTAAAAAAACCAAACCCGTAAACATGAATTTGGAAAAAAAAAATCCCAAAAATTGCTTAACGTATCAATATTATTTGATAAAAGTCTTCGTTTAAAAATAATAATTATGAATCATTTTTTTATTGCTGTACTCAAAAGTTATTTATCATTAAATAAAAAAATTGTTAAATCACGTTTTGTACAAATATTTTTCAAAAGAAGCACATTTTGTTATGGCATTTTTACTCAAAATATACGAAATATAATTTTTCACGGCGACCGTTATCTTATCATATTTGGACCAAAAAATAGATCCTAACGAAAGCCTACCGGACCGATATCCAAAACTGTATTTAATTTGACAAAAAACACCAAAAAATATTCGTCTCAATTTTAAGTGACTTTTCAGCATTTCCAGGAAATATTTACCTAACTTGGCCATCTTGCCAAAGACTGTGTCGGTATTAGTACGCTTGAATGAAGTGCAATTCCATTGAAGATGTTTAAATTGACGTTGACATTCTTTAATTCCCGTCTCTGATGCGCGGTTGACGTGTTCCATGTGATTTCTCTAAAAATTATATCTTATATATTAATCAAATAATACATAATATACATGATATACATATATATGATCTCAATAACATAAAATACATGTATTTTGATATAGGACTAGTTAACTCCCAGGTGAAAGTTTGCGCAAATTTGCACGAATCGCTGTAAAATGTCCAAAATTGTAGGAAAAAGATGGAATATTCCAAATCGCTTATAAAAGGGACAAACCAAATTTTGTACAAAATAAAGTTGGGACAAATCAGTGGTGATTTTTTTTTTTGAAAATCACACAATATACCGGCGGTTGTGTGCACGAGTTTCTCTCAATGGCGTAGTATTTGGTCCTCCGTGGGAGTTAGCTCGATCGTGAGGTTCACAAAATGTAACCGTCAAAGGGTTCGAGAGAGTTAAACGAGCTGTGAAAAATTTGACAATTGCATACTTTCGTAGAATTATGGTACGGTCTGAATTGGTATAACGTAGAAATATAAAGAGCAAATTTCTCTTTATATTACATGCTTATATTACATGTATGTAAAGTTCCCAAAGTACATGTATGTGACAATCACACCTTATTTGGATAGCCCCCTCCAAATTACAAATGAAGAGGTATTTTGTCCAGTTCGACGGCTGGCGAAATTTAGCCGTTAATACATAAATTAGTTGATAATGATGAATGAGCGCATTAAATTATTTGCCGCGGAATGTGAATGGAAAATGTTATCGTGTCACGAATGGCATTTCTTTTAAGCATTTTTTTAGTATTCTCTACAGCATTAATGGGGATTTTTTATGAGGGGCTATTCATTTAACCAACCTTCTTTTGGCAGATCTTTTGTTGGGTATCTGACAAGTGTCGTGAATTACATATTGGTTTATCTTTTCGGCCCCTCGTCGGCAAACTCCAATTTCGCTTCGGCAATGACCTTAATAGAGAAGAGGTCAGAAAGAGCGTTAGTGGTGTCTAATTTACCCAAAAATACATTAATTAGCACGAAAAAACGCCACAAGATACCGAAAAATGTGTTTCTAAATATTTAATTGGTCGGCATTTGGCGCCCATAAAATAGGTTTGGCGTAAAATAAGCGCACCCTCTGTGAAGCTGAACAATAGCTTCGTGCGCATGTCAGTTAAGAGTGTCAATCATGTCATCCATCGATTTTGTGATGACAGGGATGAAAACCTCCGATAAATATACGTTTTAAAAATTTTTTGAAATATTTACATATGCTATACAGTATAGCCTATACTGCATACCATGGTATACCAAAAACAATTTCGGAAACAAGCGAAGTAACATGTAAAAAGTTCCTCAAAAAAAGTTTTATTAATTAATTTAATCGGAACAGAATGAATATCAAAATTGTTTATTAATTTAAAATTAAATTTTGAAATTAAAC
>SCLG01000158.1:564207-595467 GCA_004367875.1 Oikopleura albicans
GTTTAAAATTAAATTTAAAATTAAATTTAAAATTAAATTTAAAATTAAATTTAAAATTAAATTTAAAATTAAATTTAAAATTAAAGTTTAAAACTAAATTTAAAATGTAAATTAGATAGTAAGAGTGTCTAGTTTTTTATGTAATTAGGTTTCGATAGCAGCTACCAGATAGCTTCTCGAACTGCTTTACAAATGCCCAAAAAGTATATGATAGCGCATGTCAGTTACAAGTGGTAATCATGTCTACTTACACCCAGTCATTTGCGCCGATGACAGTGATGAACAATCGGATCAAAAATGTAAATTGAATACTTTTTGTCATTCGGCGCGGCTAGAGTCGTCCTATTACTATATCCGAATCATTCGAACTAGAAATAGATGTTTTCTTCTTTGCTCCTTCCTTTAAAACCTTCCTCTCCCCTCTCACGTCGGTGTCGCAAAATCGGATTTGGTGGATCAAGTTTTGGCTTTCCACGCTCTTCAATTATAATTGCGTTTGATTCGAATCACTTCGATAAATTACCATTTTATGAAAGTAATATGATATATAATGTACTTACCGGCTGCTTCGGACGGTTTGGGTTCCAAATTAATTCCTATAAGTAGGTAACATCATCTCAACGGCCCTCCCTGACCGTTTTTTCAAGTGCGGACGTGATAGAATATGCGGATACCTAAAAAAAATATGGTCAGGCAATTTAAATATATTTTAAGGCTAAATAGTAATACTTTTCGCAGTATTTATTATTATTAGTAGTACTAAAAGCGGATATAATAGTATATGTTGGGCCATAAAAGTGTTTCCCTTTTTATGTTGCTATGCCATATTTTTTACCTGCATTAAGGAAAAATGGAGAAAATAAATAATAGTTGGTTCGTTATTCAATTTTGAAATTCACTCCGCTACGTGATAAAACTTTGAAAGCTTGTCGAGCATCAAAAGCATGACATTTTGACCATTCAGAATCGGTTTTCATGTGAATCGGTGAGTTTGAGAAAAAAACTGAAGTACAAATCTATAATCTACTTTTTCATTTTGAATCAAATATGTGATTTTTTATTATCGCTTATTTTTCTCCCCCCTTAAAAATTTTATTAAAATATGCTGTATATATATAATGTTCTCCATTGTTCTCCCTTATTGTGAGGTATGAATTATCTGTATAATATTTCGTTCTATAAATAATTATGAAATTAAAAAAGTCTATTTTAAGGTTTACCTATAAATTATAAAATAAAATTTATTATGTATATGCCGGAATAAAAAAAACTTGTATAAACGTCTTGAAATTATTTTATTATAAATGAACACTCGTAGCCCCTTATCTTTACGTTTCTGACTACCAACCGCTGGCGAAATATATTTTCATAAGAAGTACGTGTTACAATTAAATTATTTTCTCGAAAATTTTCGATCTCAGCTGAAAACACGCACCAATTCTTATCCAAATATTTCTCCACTTTTTCCATGTCCAACCGGAACACACAATTTTAAGACTTTAAAAAAAAGGTACAAATTTGTTACATGGAAACCAATGTTTAGGGGCTAAAGCTCTTTATATTTTACAGAAGTCCTTTTTTTCTCCCCCTTTTTTCAAAACTAAGTCGCTTGTCATTTCGCCGAGGCCACATTTTCTGACCACAAAATAAACCACAAGTACTTTAGGGAGGTATCCCCATGAACGAAATAATATTTTGCGGTTATCGAAACTACCAATGGCACCGTTAAAAAGCGTTAGAGTTTAGTTAAGCAAAAAAAGCTCGTAATTCTTTTTTTTTCTAAGCTAATGATTATTTTGTAGCACATAGTATTTTTTTTATAAATTTCGATTTTTGCCACTTGAAAAGACTCGACCGTATGTCGTATTACGATCTTGTAAGTTTCCCAGCGTTTTGATTCGTGTAGGAAAAGGGATTGACTTTTTACACTAAGATTTTTTTAACTCCAATATTAAAAAATTTAACGCCAATAAAGTTTGAAAGCAGAGCTTAACATCATTGTTACACCAGAATATTTCTACTACGAAAAGATTTCTACGGGAAATTTTTAACGACATATTTTTACGTCGTTCATATATTTTTAACATGGTTTTTTAACATGCATTTTTATATTTTTGTACACCAGGTGCGCCGTTATGTTAGAAAACAGAAAAAAGTGTCACATAACGGAAAATTGTAAAATAACGGCGGAGTGAGTAGGCGATTTCGCAGGAAAACGCCAAAGAAAATTTATAAATTGTAACATAACGGATCCTACGGGGAAAATATTGCGCAATACGTGTTTTTTTTTACAAATTGTAATATAACGGCGTAGTGCGTGAGCGGCAATGCTGGAAATTTTTTTGCAAAAAAAATGTAACATAACGGGACGAACGGGAAAAATTGTGACATAACGGATTGTAACATAACGGCGCACCTAGTGTTAAAAAGATTCAAGATTGAAATAAAAGACGGAGAAAAACTAAACATTACTCAACATCAACAAATTTTACCGAAGTACTGTTAAAAACTGTTTTAGAGCTCTTGAGAAACGTTCACATTGGACGTGTCTGGTCGATGGACTCGCTAAAAAAAGCAAAATATAAGTCATTAAAAAACCTAATGGTTGTGGCTTGTGGCGCATAATGTGTTAAAATGTGCGCGTTTTTGCCACTTGAAACGGCTCGACCGTCTGTCGTATTACGAACTTGAGAAAATGATTAAGTTTCACGTTGGAAGTTCCCAACGGCAGCGATTTTAGGCCAAAAATTAACACATTTTTTTCGCATCTTCCGCATTATTCTATATTTTTTTTTGATTTCATGCCAAAAATTGTTATGACGACCGAATTTGGTCGGACTGAAATGTTTAGATGTTTTCTTTCCATTTCTGGATCGATAATGACTGTTGGTTGTTACGATAAAGCGAGTTTAATTAACCTCGGTATTCTAGGTTAGAGTGGTTTCATTAGTCACATTTTTCGCACAATAAAAATGGAAAGCGAAGAAAAAAATGCAATAAATGGAATAATTGTACTTCCGGCTCATGTCTCTTAAAAGTTTGTTTTCTAAACTTCCGATACACCTTGATTTTTTTTAAACAACTGATAAAAATGAAGTAAAATATTCTCGGACCCGAGAATATTTAAATCCCAAATTTCATCTCTCAAATTTTTACCATGGCTGAAATTATGGGCGTATGGGAATGAGATTACGCGCCGCGCGGCGGTTCGGAAGACAATTCTCGCGCAAACTCTATTGGTCATTTGGAATTTTACCTATATACTAATACACCACCTAACCATCTGACTTAACACCATTTGACTTAACAGTTTGAATTTGACTTAACAGTTTTCAGTTGAATTAACACTTTTTTTGTCCTTTTTTGTCTTTTTTTTTCCAGCATTTCCGCCTACGCACTACCCATGTGGCTTAACAGTTTGCATTTGACTTAACACTTTGCACATGAATTAACACCTTTTTTNTGGTGTATAATGATTTTTTTGATTTTTTCGTTCATTATATCAATTTGTATCATTTTTGTATAGCATTTGCTCATTTTATTCGTCAATTTGGAATTTAAATCTAGAGAAAAAGCCTATTTGCATTTGAGTTAACACTTTTTGTTGTTTCAAGTTTTCCAGGGTTTTAACCTACGCACTACCCATGAGGCTTAACAATTTGCATTTGACTTAACAATTTGCATTTGAATTAACACCTTTTTTGGAAAAAAATGTGTTAAATCAAATGGTTAGGTGGTGTATGTCACAAGTAGGATGGAATCAAAATTTTCCACGAGTAGTGATATATCATGATATTGCCTAGGATGGGATACATAAAGCGTGACACGTGGGAGTCACTCACGGTGGGGTATTTTTAGATTAAAAAAATTACTTTTTTTCGTACAAAGGGTACGGCCATGTTGCAGAGCTCGTTTAGTTAGCAGTTAAGAATTCGAAACTTAATGTTGATTCATTTCGAATTTGTCTTTATGTAAAAATTTGAACTGATGAGGAGTTTGAGATACTAATGGTTCACAAAACTGAACGAATTTATGGCTCTGACCGCTCTTTAGATTTTTGTCTTTCTTTTTCTGTGTTTATCCTGGCAGAACAATAATAGACTTAACCTGCAGATAAAAGCGACTTACTTGTCATGCTAACACGCCCGCGGAATCACCGAACAATGAGAGCGTTAATGAAACAATCGGAATGAAAACGCAGTAAAGAAATCGTTACTGAATTTCATTCGTGTATTAATTGAACGGGGAAAATTACTTTCCGGTTCGATCAATTATATAAGTTGAATACAGTATTAGTCTAATATTACTTTTGAAACTCATTTGAGAAATAGGTAAAAACTATTTGCAGTGTACTCAGCGTGTCACATGAATTCCCGGCGTTTATCTTGCTTTCGCATTTTTAGATGGAGAGATTCTAGAAAAAAAATAACATCCAAATAAACCGAACCTTTACTCAAAGTCCTTGAGCCGGAACCCAATCAAAAACGAGTAGTGGTACACTCACTCATAAATCATGCTTAACTCTAAACTTCCGAGTTTTTTTTCGCGTCATTTGTCTAGATATGGTAGGATTTAAAAGCAAGCTGAACTACTCTGTTATCAGATCGGAAACATTTAAGGTCATAAAATACATATCATATGTGTTCATCTCTAATACTTTTGTCTGTATATTTTCAATCTATAATAGAGATAGTGAAACTTGTTATCATTTTCGTGCGTTCAGTCATTTGTCATAACGGGTGTCAAACACCTCAGTAATGTTATTGCTGAAAGCCAACTAATTATAGTGTAGTTTTTGTCGTACAAAAACAGTTTTGTTTTATTCTACTCAGCGTGGCACATAAATTCCCGGTTTGTTTCTAGAATCCAGTTTTTTTTCCGCAGGGAAAAATAGATTTTTCAAACTCCCATATATGTTGTTGTTTTACCCGTAGATAACGAAATGTATACATGTTCTGGCGTTAGAGAGCATTTGTTCACCTTTCGAAGTAAAAAATGCTGACTCTGCAAAAAAAAACTTTCCGTAAGTATATAAAATTCTCCAGACAATATTTATGAAAATGCAATACAGCATTGGTGAAATAATTGTTATCCGATGTATAGTGCAATAGTAACTGTCATAAAACTCACATTTTTTCAATAAAAAAGCTCCTGCATTGGCAACAGACGTAAAACGGCCGTTGGTTGTAAAATAAAAACACTCGAAATCGCGGAAAATACGCATTAACTGCGTCTCAATGCTAAATTACTATAATTATATCGTTGCTCGAAAACCAGTCAAGGATGACGAGTCCAACTTTCTTGAGTGTTCGTTTTAGTAATTTTCATTAGATATAAATTCTAGCAAGAACAAAAAGAAACTTCTTTTTTCTATGTTGGATTTCAGTGTCATGTCATTATAAATGCCAATGACCGAAAAATTGCGTTTTTCGAGCAAGTTGGGACAAACTTACAAACTTCGTGGCTAGGGCCCCTAGCCTAGGGGTTAATAAGCACAATTAACTCCTAGGGGGAATTTCGTGCAAATTGCCGATATATAAAAAAGGAATGACCAAGTACTGACTAACTTGTCAAAAGGAGAGGTACAATTATGTTTGTTTCATGAAATCTTAAGCTGACTTGTCAAAAAGACGAAATTTATAAAACGCACACATTACATTCGTCTCAATGTCAAATTACTATAATTACAACATTGCTGAAAATCATTGAAGGATGACTTGTCGAACTTTCTTGACAATTATTTTTGCCTAGGTTTGCATTTTTAATAGGTTGAAATAATAAAACAATGTTAATTACACAACAAATTTTTTGTGTCACACTGGCGCGTGTTGAAAACGTGACAAAAATTGATAAAAATAATAACTATAGCTAAATTTTCCAGAAAATACGATAGAATCTCTAATTTTTTTACTCTTTGAAAATGATGATTTTTGTTTAACAAGGATTTAAAAAAAACTGGTTTAAGTTTTCAATTTTTAATCACTATAAATTATTCAATAATAATTTAATAATAATAATTTAATAATAATTTAATAAAAGTTTAATAATACTTATTTAATAATTATTAAAATATTTTGTAAAATTGGATAACAAAAATGATTGTATACACAGGGTGCGCCGTTAACAGGCAGGTTTTAGCCAAGAAAATTTTCAAGCGATAACACTATTTAACGACTACGTATTGAGCCGTTAACTGGCAGGTTTCTGAAAATTTTAGGCTACCTGTTAAAGGCGCACATTGTGTAGATACAAAGTGTTATTTTGGTACAAAAATTACTTAGCAATACACTACCTACCTACGCGTAGGTAGCTACGTAGGCTAACAAAACTTTTGGAAAAAATGTGTTAATTTATGTGAAATTTGTGAACTTTAAGTAATACGTGAATTTTGTTAAGTTACGTGGCCACGCGTGGGTAAGGCGTAGGTGGAAAAATTGTCGCGAGTAGACTGTTAAGTTACATGAATTTTGTTAACTTACGTGGTGTTAACTTACGTAGGTAGGTGGTGTATTTAATACAATTAATATTTTTCTAAGAAAATTAGAAATGAGAATTAAATAGTGGTTAATAGTGAGATAATCACACTATGATTAATAATATTTGTGTAATTTACAATTTCGAGGAGAAATTATTCCTCAAAATCAATGAAGGGTGACGAGTCAAAATTTCATCTTGATTTTTTGTTGACTACCGTTGCATTATACATAATCCGTTAATATTAATATTGCGTTGAAATAACACACAAAAAATGTAAATTACACTTAGGCGCGTGTGGCAACGCCTTGTAAGACAAACTATTTTTTATGTAACAATTCGTTTTGTTTTTAACCGGCTCCTTCCAGACTTCTTTGTTTCTGGGATTTTTTTTTCGTTTCTTTTTGTTTCGACATTGAAACACCAAAATCAATCATGTTTGATTGATACAAGTCCAGGAATATAGAATAAACACTTTTTAACAATTGGTAGTGATGTAAGCGTATTTACAAAACTGAATGATGGAGAAAGTTTTGCGTTTGTTTGACTTTGCGTGTTGGCCACACACTACACGTCAGTTTAAGGGTGATTTTGGAGCGATTTTCAATTTATTATATATTTCTTAAAGTACTGCCTTAAAAATGACCAATTAGAGTCTACGGTACCGTGATTTTACATTGTTTAACCCCTAAACCCAAAAATGTGAAATTGATTAGTGTTTCTCGCAATTGATATCCAATCTTAATGGGGTTGACCCGCACGTACTGATTTGGGCAGGGTTTATCCAAAATTTTTCAGTTTTACGCCTACGCCCTGCAAAGTTAGTCGACACCCTGCGCTGTTATCCAGCAAGTTTTTTTTGTGGAACCTGCCGGATAACTGCGCAAGGGTGCATAAAATTTAGGGTTTATCAGGCCACTTTCGCCTTCCAAAACCGGCCTTAAAATTCCTCGGGCGACCTGATAAACCCTCAGTGCGTGGGCGGGTTAAGCGGAAAACTTTTGGGGAAACATCGACCTGATAAGCGCACGAGCGGGAGAAGTGGCCTGATAAAGGGGGGTCTGATAAACCCTCAATCGGTGTATTTAAAAAATAATCCTGAGATAAAAAATGCAGTACTTTGATTAATTACAATTAATTTGTAACAAGGGTACTAATGAGCATCTACAACTCAAATTTATGACTACGTTTCTGAAATAAGTCTCTCGCACGCTTACCACATCGAAATAAGCTTAATCACGGAAGCGCTTTATCGTAAATATAATTGGAAGAACGGAGCTTCCCTATTGCTTCCTTCGGCCATAAAATACAACTTATTCAACCAAGGTCGAGAAAAAGACCACAAGTAGCAGATAGCTGCATTTCCAGTCAAAACGGAATGACACACGTCGCCCATTACGCAACCGTACACTTTTGCTCAAATATTCTTCCGACGTAAAGCAAAAACTTTGTTTTCCCTTAACAAGTTTTTGCGGGTTTTGCCCGAAACCAAAATGTCACACATTTTCAAGGGATTGGTGCAAATTATATATACANAATAGTGCGTTTTTATGTCAATGTTAAGGCGTTTGGTAAAAGGCTATTTTCTCTCATGAATGAGATTTTAATTTTGTCCATAAATTTATGAAAACGATTATGAGAAAAATTTATAAATTTCTTTCATATATTTTCGATTGAAAAGTTTTTTTTTTGAAACTACTTTCACAAGATAAGTGCGGAAGGCCTGTATTCAGCCATTCGAGGGATCGATATGAAATCGTCTACCCTAACTTAAATGATAAAATGAATTTTACGACATTTTTACCGCCCAAATCGGGTATTTTGGTGTTTTATTTTTTTTTTATCCATTTCAAGTATAGAAGTTTGCTGAGGAGCGTGGAATTATGGTATTTCCGGTGTTCAAAATCGCTTTCAATTCGTGACGTGTAAGTAATCGTATGAAATAGAAGATGAAAATTTAGGCGTTACGTTCAAATTGCTTACCACCTACCGTGTATCAATGCTTGAGTCACATCTGATCTAGGGGAGCAATCTCGTTCACGCCGAAGTAAACCGAGTCGGTTTAACCGACTCTTATTAAGAATATATTTCTTCATTAACCCTGCACCACATTTGACAAATAAATGACCTCACCTAATAGTTCTATCAAAAATACATATTACCATTCAAATACACATTATATGAAACATATATTTAATTAGTGAAGAATATATGGAAAAATATTATAATTCAAGGGTTTAAGAATAATAATACCTCCATTAAAATATTGCTATAAGATTATTCCGCGTTGAAAATGAACCACGTGGTTGAATTGTTCGTTTTCGTTTTTCCATTTTTTCTTTAAAGACATGAAAGAATACATCAAAGATTGAGTCGAAAGATCCCTTTGAAGAAGTGGTTCATTTTCAACGTGGACTAACCTTATAAAATTTGTATGGACTGGTAATGGCTATTCAACGAAGATCCAAATGTGAAAACTTCAGAATGGATATGAAAAAATTGGCTCTTAAAATTATAATCATTGGTCAAGATTTTTATGTGATTCAGGGATTAATGTGATGAGAACAGGTATAAATTATACGCAATAATTATTCTGTATAATTATTGAGTACAATTTGAGTAAAATTATTGCACGTTTATTTTAAGCTTTTCAGCAAAAGGAAAAATTTAACACGGAAACTTTAGAGGGTTGTAAAATATGCGTTGCAGCGTAAAGGGTTGGGGATAACGCAAAATTTCTATTTCACCCGTACGTCAACGCGAACCCTAAAATGCCCCTTCACCCCAATCCAACGCTCAACGCTGTTAGGCGTAGAGGAAAATTTACAACTTTGCTTTAGATAACCATTGTACATAATTTAGATTTACAAAAATGGGAATGTTTGTTATGAAATTTATAGTTTTGTACATTCACGTGAAAGTTGATAATTCTTTCATCACCAGACTCATGTCAGATAAAAAACTGACTTCTATACTGTTATATTTTTCTTTTCGAATTGAAACCAAAAAAGACAGACATAATCACTAGGTTCGAATATCGACAGACTCGACTGGCAGGAAATGTCAGAGTAATAATAAAAATTTGCACTTTTTCACAGGTATCTTAAAGGTCATTAGACATGACAAGCCATGATCTGGCTTCATTAATTCTGAGCACTATTAATTCATGCTTCTTGGCGGATATGTTCTTATAGTTTTTCTTGATACAAACAATGGTTTTTTTTTTGGACATTTACGTCCAAATTGATAATGCTCGACTGATATCAGATAAAAACGTGACTTCTATATTTTCACATTTTTTTCTCGAATCGAGCCAGAAAAAAAAACAGAAATAATGACCAGGTTCGACTATCTATAGACTCGACTGGTAGGAAATGTCAGAGTAATAATAAATACATGGAGCGCCCAACTGAGACTATATTCTAAGTGAAGCTGAGTGGCTGCCTGTGCCCTATTATTACTGCGATCAAGATCAACGGTGTGGAATCAGCGTGAAACTCTTAATGTTCAACATCAGCAGCATTTCTTTTTTTTTGTTAAAAATAATAATCCAAAATGTGGCAATAAACTGGCGAACATATCAAATCCATCAATTAGGCGCAGATTTATGACTCGAATTGTTCATCAGCACTCTGTGCACCATCCATAATAATTTAAGTTAAGTTTAATAGATGGCAAATGGCGCATTTGGAATTATAAAGACCAAAATTGACTTATTCGGAAAATATCAAATAGAACAGATGGGTTTTCGTTGACAAATGTAATGTTTAATGCAGGTAACTGATAGGGAACGATTTGTGCAAACGTGGACTCATACAAATTATTTTTAAACACTCTCAATGTATCATGAAGTGGTAATACACCGGGTGCGCTGTAATGTTTCGCGTTGGTCACGTTTCGCGTGGCTAAAAGATGATAGCCAATAGAGAGGACGCCCAAAATAAGATGGCCCAATAGAGGCTTTGCTTGCAATTCACGTAGGCGGTTCGAAAGTGCATATTTTTTGTGGCTCGTGAATGCTTCACTTTTACTTAAAAACCCTTATGTTTAGCATTGTACTGGAAAGTTATAAATAATTAATGGAAAAATTTGAGAAAGCATTAAAAATAATTTTGAAAACAAATCGCTTAAATTGTTTAAAAAAAAATTCCGTAGTAGCCGTGATCACCTACGCAGTGCGCTTTAACATTTGAAGATTAAAAAATTACAATCTTTAAGCGAGTGCATTTACTTCAAATCCCGAAATATTTTACTGTGAACAAGTGACGACTCTGTTTTCGAAAATTTTTGAATTTGGCGATAAGATCGGAAATGAACTTCCGGTATTTAGTAGCAATCTTTCCTAAAATATATAAACTAGTAACCATAACCGGTTTGAATACAAATCGATTCATCTGGTCCACAAAAGAACAATCACGTCGGAGTTGGAAGTTTTATAAAAATTATTTTATATAATAAAATAATTTTTAGATTAATCCTGGAATGTCCAGCTTTGCAAATAGATTCATGATGTAAATTTGTTAAGTAATTTACTGTGTATCCAGATGATTTTAGTACAAATAAGCGTCCTTTAGTAGTGAACTATATTGCCAACGGAAATGTACAGTTTTAGACATAATTTCCGACAAAAATCATTAGTATCAATACGAATCGTTGATTTGATGTTTGTTTTTGGTAAACTGATTGGATTTAGTTAATTACTTGAAAAAATTGCAAATTTTGCGAGTTACCGCAAAACTTTGTTAAAAATCAGTTTGTCGAGAAAAATGTTCACGATTTTTTTTTTCTTAGAAAGGATGAAAAATGTTCCTCTGTATCTATATTTTACCGTGTGGTCAAACACATCTGGAAAATCCCTATACTTCATAGCCGATCATTTCAAGGTTTGAACAATTACTTTTGTGAATTAAAATGGAAAATGTTCTGGTTACAAAACAAATTACCAAAAGTTTCTTTAACAAAACCTTGGTTATTCAAACAAGACCGTATAATTAATTTTATAACAAAAACTGTTTTTATTGGGCTAATCGACCTGATTTTTGGAAATCGAAATACTCTGGGTATTTATGACATGTACAGGCATTGTTTGAAACCATGTTCTCAAAAAAAAAATCTCAAAAAATATGTCTTAAAAAATTTAGTAGAAAACATGTAATCAAAAAAAAGGGCCGGTTTTCTCGTGGATCAAATGTCTATCTCGAAATTAACTCTTTACCCCCAAAGTTACGGCGTGACCAAATTTTTGGTCTTTTCTGTAGACACGAGAACTTGGGTAAAAAAATTTGGGTTAATTTCTAAACAATCTTTTTTTCGCATTTGGGCATTGGATTCTAATTTTGTTTACTGATTTCATATCTAACGTCAGTTTTTTTATCAAAAGAAGACTGCCAGTTAACTGACTATGCGGCGTAGTAGAGTTAAAAGTGGATTCTGGCTAAACCAACAGATCTTGAACGTTCGATATTAATGACACTGTTTTTTATAAAAATCGTATTTGTTATGTCTGAATTATGATTTTCTTTATTTTTGTCCGCGAGGGTCCTAGCAACTGATTCATGATGATGTGAAAATATGGTCGCAACTGAAGCAATGCAAATTTCAGAGTAGATATTAAACTGTACAGTTTTATGTTTTTTCGCGAGGGTAATTGTTCAACATGTGAAATATTTTCCGACTCACTTGCTATTGATTTAACAATTATTTTATTGAAAAAATATTAAAAAGGTCAATTCACAGTTCTTACATGAATGATTTTAATCTCCTTTCCATCAGAATCATTTTCCTTTGTAGGAAATAAGTCTGCATAATCCTTCATCGCATCAAAACTGTTTGATATAAAAAACGGAAAACAAATTGTACCGTGGTGAATGAAAGCGCTTAAATGCAAAGGATCATTTTTATGTTTTGACCAGCTGGTTACTTTTTTTTATTACAATTGGAAAAATTTGTAGTCAAATAAAATGATAAAAAATGAATATTCACGTCTACTGTATGTGTTCTGGAGGGCTCGAAAGCAAAAAAAAAAAACGTTGAAAGATAAAAATCTGAAGATCTCAAAAGTTGAATTTCAAAATGAATTTTGGCAATTTTTTTTTTGCAACATGTGAAACACTCCATAATTATAAATTTTTCATTTTAATTTTACTATTTTCTGACCCTGAAAGGACACGATTACTTATGAAACGGTTACAAAATTAACCGCTGAGGACCCAACCCGTAATGGTATACATAAAGTATGAGGTATAATAACGCGCTTCTCGCTTTTCTAGTTTTTAAGCCTAGAAGAATACAAAAAGCGAGAAGCACCTTATTATACCTCATACTGTAAACACATATCAGACAACTAGAATCAATTATTTTTGTGTCACTTTTGTTCGCAAACTTGTTGAGGGGTTAAACAACCAGTTTCAGTTTTAGTAACATTCAAAATTTAGTATACGGTTAAAATGTGCAAATTACTTAAACAAAATGCCATTACTCATCAAATGTTAAAATGCGTCTTTCAAACATAGAAGGTTAAAAATAATGTAAGTACCCATTGACGGAGGAATTTCACTCAAATATTTTCGGCATTTGTTTTCGTTTTCTTTTCCCAATTTTCAAAAAAAAAAAATAGTCAATTATGTCCCAAAAAGACTTCTTAATGGAATGGTCTTCAGGTCAACGAACCAAACGAATTGCAAACAAAACAAGTGGCGAAAAAACGTATTTTGTAATACGGTAGCGCGCAAGTTAAGATTTGATAATGGTAACACGAATAATTTTTTTCGGCACAATTATGTCCGTTATCGAACTAAAGATTGATTTTTGGTAACTTTTTAATAAAATAAAGCGTTTTTGTACTTTAGCAGGAAAATATATTTTTGAAATATAATTTTGTCTTATCTGGAAGTTTTTAAAATCGGTCATTTTACGAACCATTATATTTTTATTTTCACAAAAAACACCCCATTTTAAAACTATTTTTTTGTAGAATTTTTTATGCCACCCGATGAGTTAAGATTTCATTGTGATAACACGTTTTATTTTTTGTCTCAGATGTGCCCTTTCGTCCGCTGACAAGTTAAAGATAACAGTATCAAAAAACGTGTTTAAAAAAAATCAAAGTGGCATGTGTTAATCGAACTTGAAACTGATGACATTTTTGTTTAACCATAATATTTAATAATATTTATAATTTACAAAACTAAATTTAAAAATATAAGTTCCAAATTTCAATCGGAGTTTTGCTTCAAACTAAGTTTACCGGCAAATTTTCGTAATATCTGAGTCGTATTGTTTGTTGTATCTGTTTTATATAATTATATTTAATTTTAAATTAATTATATATAAATTTTAAAACTCACCTTTTTACTAGCTGAACTTCTTCCGGCACAACTTCGTTAAATATCTTTATACTTTTAATCTCTTTATTTTTTCCAGTTTTTTTTNAAATAAAAATAATATTATTAGAGAAAAAAAAATCTGAAGATTATTATGTTTCTTTTGTTTATAGTAATGGCACGCGTTGTTTAGTTGTGAACGTGTTTGGTGTTATGAAAATTGTAGTGAAAGGGCACTGAATAAATTTGGTGTTTTACAAGCTATTCGCGCACTAGGGATATACACGCGCCCGTATAGTGCTCCACACTGCCCAACTACCACACACTTTTGATGCAAATATTAAATAGGCGCTACACATCCATAAAAAATAATGTTTTTAAACCATATTAAAGCCCAAATTCAATGCTATTATCGGAAGGTATCATAGGTGAAGCGACAATTTAAACTAGTTTTGTTAGTTTGGAAAATAAATTATAAGTTATAACTTATAACAATAGTTTTATTATACTTTTATAATTTCCGTATATTTTTAGGAATATTTTTTTAATGCTTGAATGATTGAAAAACTCATAATTGTTACCCATGGGTAAAATTCGTTAAAAATAAAAGTTTAAAATATTGTTAATAATTTATATAAAAAATACATATGAATTATGATTTTTGAAATGTTACAAAATTTTTTTTAGATATTACAAAAATTTTATGTTTTCACGTTCATTGGATATAGATTATTACTGTGGAGCACACGACAGGTCTCAAGTCAAATCGTTCATTGCAAACCGGGTGTGGTTTTTGAGACAATGTTTTATTAAATGGGTCGCAAACTATGTTAATGAAATCAAAAACATAAATTTCATTTTGAATTCCTTGGATGATGAGGTGCTTGGAAATCATTTATATACTGGTAAGTGTATAAAAGCCTTTCTCCGTTTTCCGGAGAAACATTATGCGGCCCTAGAGGATCTATTCAAGAATGAGCCGATTATTTGTCACAGAAAAGTTTTGAAACAAACGCGGTTTTTTGGTGACCTACTTCGACAAGAAAAAAAGGACCCTGACTCTATGTTAAAAGATTTTAACATTGTCAAGAAGTCTGATCAGTTATGGTAACAAAATATTATTACTTTTAAGGTTTAAATATTCACGTTAAAGTTAGTTTTTCAAGAATCCTCATGAGTTAAATTAGACACATTTTTTGGGGAATTTTTTCGAAATTATCCAATCAAAACGCCTAGTCAGTTCATCCGTAGTAATCTCGATCGTTCAAACTCCACGTTGGTCTCAATTGCTGCAATTTTATTTCACTCTCATACGAGTTTTAAATAAATAAAATTATTAAAGTACTTTTAACAAAGATATCAAAAAACTCAGTGAAATTTCAAGATTGAATTTTTGCAAATATTTAAAGTTCAAAATGTCCCATAAAACTTATGGTGAAAAAGTGGCTGAAATTTTGGATGCCTGTAAAAAAGAAAATAGAAGATCGATGCCAGAAGTGGATGCCTACGTGGTTTTGAACGATATTTTTAAACATATTGAGGAAAAAAACTATATGGAATATAATGATGAGGCTATGCCTATTACACTGTACTATGCTATGATTGAACCGGGTTGTGATTATCTCGAAAAAATGAGAAAATGGTTTGAGGAATTGGATATGTTTAGGTCCGCAGTTGAAAAATATCGTATCTTGAAAGGCAAAGAATTTCACATTTTTGTCGTTAATCAAATAAAAGCGGATGCAGTTCGGGTCTATCAATTTGCAGCAAATTTAAATTTCCCACATAAAGAGGAAAAACTAAATTTTGTTACCAATCTCAAAGAACTTCTATTCTCAGTGAAAAGACTCGATGGCTTCTGCTATCCTACTGTTGAACTGGTCGAAGATTAACGCTCATCAAAATAAGACTCTTTTTAGTTTTTCATAATTTGCCAAAATTGTTTTTATTCGAAATTTATCAAAACATTTCTAAAAACCTTTTTCAAACATGCAAGTTGCTCTAAACTGATCTAAATTGAGTCTTATGGAAAATAAAATTTATGTAAATATTGTAAAATCTCTGTATATATTGTATAGATTCTTGTTGTACAGATTGTGTAATTTGTTTAAATACGAAATTTGGATTCAACAAAATTAAAACCTGCAATAGTCACTTTATGCTGTATAGCTTCTAATGCCTGTAATCATTTATGCTTCAAAAATTGGACTCGGAATATTAAAATAAAAATAGTCAAAATGGTACTGTGTCGTGTTGAGTGTTTCAATTATGATTAGGTAAAGTGATCGCTTAAAATGAATGTATGCGAAAAGTAGTGCTCAAAAGCTAGAATTATTTTGCAAAAATAGAATAGAAAAAAAACCAAAAATTGCGTAAAAGTTTTCAAATGTGGCTTTTTGACGAAATAAGTCAATTTCGAGAAACGGCTAAAATGTCAAAGAGAGCTGCTAAATTTCCAGTCGATGAACATTTTGAGAATTATGCCCTGCATTTCCTTGTTTCAGCGGGTTTTTTGTTACGAAAATTGCGTTCTGTTAACCTTCCCCATCTTGGGACTTTCTCACCTTTTATGTTGACAAACCCGGAAGTTTCTGAATACCTCAACACTTTCAAAAAAGGAAGTGTAACCCCAAAAAACATGGGAGCACTTCATTTTGCACACCTGTTTCTCAACCAGATACTGTACGTAAGTCAAAAAAATGCTTTCCCAATTCTTCCCTTTTGTGAAAGTTCCGATGAACGTGAAGTTGTTTTGGCCGGTTTTGACCACATGGTGGCCTTGGGCTTCGAGCTCTACTATACTAAGCGAATTGCGCGTAATCGGCGATTTGTCTTGGATATGGCAGCAGCTATGTGCGCCTTGGCAAACGAGTGGTACCGACTGGCCGAAGTTGACCTCGATTAAGTTCAAAAGTCAAATAAATTATGTTACTTACTATTCCCTTAGATTGTTAAATTTTAATGTTCAAGATAAATGGCTGTTGATAAATTACCGTTTGGGGAACTGCCGGAATGGTTAAAGCATGAGAGGACTATGGTTAACGCTAACACCGCGGGATACTATTTGGGTAAGTATGTTACGGTTCGTGGCAGAATCACCCAAATTCGCCTATCAAAATTTCGTTTATTTACAGGATTAGGTTGTAAAACTCAACAGAAATGATCTTGCGTGAATACCCCCTTTTCTTAGCGATTTTCAAAATACGGCGCGCCTATTGGTTTAGAGCGGTCACATGGGCTAAATCCAGGCTTTTTATTGGTCTAGAACTTTTTGAGCTAAGAAAAGCAGTAGTTTTATTTTACAATTTCGCATGAAGTTTTAAATATTTTTTGTTAATAAAATTTATAAATTAAGTAAACTGGGTATATTCTTATTAAATTAATAAAGAAATTTATAAAATAAAATGAAATTTATTAAATTAAAAATTATTAAGTTAAAAGTCCAGTAAAAGGAATTAAGAAATTTTTCAACCTATTGCTCAAAGGCTTCGGAATCATGAATGGAAAATTCACCGACGAATGCCCGATATCAACGGTTTGGCCGTTGTGCGGGCAAGACCAAAATTCAAATCGTACGGTCAGAGTTGATGATTTTGTTTACATTACGGGTATGATGTCGGGTCGGCGTATTCTGCAAGTATTGGACGTTCTAATTCTGGAACAATGCAGTGATGAGTCCATTCAGTTACATTCAAAGACAGCGGAGCTTTTGCATGAGAATCATAAATTATTTTATGGATAAGTATCGAGAATTTACTAGAGAGATTGCTGTGTTAGAGATGATTTTTTAGAGAGTTAAAGTTCAAATTATTATTAAACGGTTTGTATTATGTTTACTCTTTCAGATTATTATGTCGGTAAATGAAGGTCATTCCATGATTTTATTACATGACTTAAGATTCTTTCGTGATAGATGGGACTTTTGGAAACTGGAAAACATTTGGTTTTCAGTTTTTATTTCCTTGCCAAATGATTTAAGGGGAAATGAGAGAGATCAAATTGCCCAAAAAATTAAGCCTGCCTTAAAAATTCTTTTAGGACCCATGATTATTGGGTTTTTTGTTTCCAAATCTAAAAAAGTTCATGGGCCGGTTGTTGATTTCTATTCCTTTAGAAATAACTTTCAGGCTCTCCATACTATTTTCCCGCGTACTAAATCCGAATTTTTCTCAACACCTTTGAATTTTTGGACCAATTTACAAGAGTTTTTGGCAACGTTTTCCATGCGAACATTTTTTCCTAATGGATCATTTTTACTTATTACTGATGATTATAGTGAACTTTTCTTGGATTATTTAGTAATTTATGACAAATTTTTAATGCTCTTTTCACTTTTGACAAATAATTCCATCATTGTGCTTGAACGTGACTTTTTACGTGCCATGGACGATACGATCGACGGTCATAATGCCGGGTCCTATGTTGGGTACTCGGGAGGGTTCTTTCCAAACAGATTGGACTACACCAACTTTGAAAATGTCAACTCACTTGCTTCAAATCGGGCGCTGTCAGACCGGATTTCGTTCAATGACATCCGTTTCAACCATTAATTTGAGTAATTTTATTTTATATTTATTTGTTTGAACGTTCATATTGAGTTTTTCTGTTTTTTAAAAAGTTGGAACTTTCACTTGCTTTTCATTTGCTTTCAAACTCTCATATTTTTAAGTAGTTGTTTTCAGGCTTAGGATTTTTAAGGGGTTTTTTGAAGTCAAGATTTTATTTTTTGAACTTGTTAGAGTATAGGTTTTTTGTCATTAACAAATTTGTTTTAGCGTCGGTAGGTTCTGTAGCGACTGTTATTGTGTCACAACGCATCCCAAAGGCTACGAGAAGAACCTACAAATTAAGTACACTCTTTAAAAAAAACTTGTAAATGTTCACCAAATTATTGAAGAATAAGCAAACCAAACGCGGAATACCATTGGAAGGGACATGCTTATCTAAACTCGGCGCTTTGACTGTAGACTATTTGTTAATGTGACTCAATCTTTAACATTAAAGTGGCCCCAAACAACAAAAAAAAACTAACAACAGTTTAGTCTAAACTGTTTAGAATTTTATTTAATATCTAAAAAAATATTTTTAAAATTTGTATTATTTGAAAACAAGAAAATTAAAAAAAAAATATTTAAACTATTATCGTTTTGTTAAATGTTGTTCAATATTTACAAACTTATAATATTATTTCACATAATAAAACTGAAGAAGAATCGAGGTTTACATAAAAACGGGGGTTTACTACGGACAATTGATACTCTGCATGGCCGTTTGATTGGAATGTTAACAGCTCTTTTTACGTATTATAAAACGCCTAGTTTCAAATACCATAGTTGTTAAAATTTAACATTATTCGTGTTTTTCATTATCGGTAGCAATTTTTGCGCGATGGAAATGTCACCAGTTTCCTTTATAGTTTCAAGTAAAATTATCGCCAAATATTTTTTTGTCGGAAGTCGATCGTCTTTGTGAGGTTATTTTGTATTTTTGGCAAAAATATTGTAGCAAGAGGAACGAAAAAAAGGGTGTAACGCAGGGAGTTAAATGTTTTTAGTCACATCGTTGTAAGATCAGTTAAATCCGTAGCTGAAACTGTTAAAATAATTACAGACGTATTAGATACCAAAAATTTACTAATATTCTTGAGCTCAACATTTTGATCACGCTCAACTTTTTGATCACGCGTTTTTTGATCACGCCATGATTTAGCGCGATAACTGTATTATCGCAATTCCATTTGAATTATTCAAAGTTTTGTAATTTTGAGCTTTATTTCCTTTGTGATATTTTGTGATTGCTTGTTATCAATCCTTGATGGACAGACTTTGCTTTTTTTACGGCCGCGGCTCATTTTCCGAAGATCGTGCCGATTTCGAAACGGACTGTATATAATAAAATCATGAATTAGGTAAATCATGTATGAGAATTAAAGTAACAGACGTCATAGAGTTTCACGGTCGTGACCTTCAGTTTGGCGGAAAAAGAATGTTATGTGAACATCATACTAATATAAAAATCGCAGCTCTTCCGAATGTGGTTTTTAAGCCATTGGCGGGTAATATAATTATCTTCACAATTTGTAATTATCAAGGCCTAAGTAATCGCTTTTTTGTCGTAATTATTTTTATAACGAACTATAAAAACGTTTACCAAATACAGTTTCCAGAAAAGATAACTGCGAGCAAAAAAAATGGTGAAAAGTAAATTGTATAGGGTCCGCACTTTCGATTTGTATACATGCACTTTCGCCTACGCACTACTCAAATAAGTTAACATATTTTTTACTTTAGTTTTGTTAACTTACTTAAGTAGGTCGTGAATAACGAACTAGTNGGCGGGTAATATAATTATCTTCACAATTTGTAATTATCAAGGCCTAAGTAATCGCTTTTTTGTCGTAATTATTTTTATAACGAACTATAAAAACGTTTACCAAATACAGTTTCCAGAAAAGATAACTGCGAGCAAAAAATGGTGAAAAGTAAATTGTATAGGGTCCGCACTTTCGATTTGTATACATGCACTTTCGCCTACGCACTACTCAAATAAGTTAACATATTTTTTACTTTAGTTTTGTTAACTTACTTAAGTAGGTCGTGAATAACGAACTAGTAAGATGACAACGACAAAAATTCTAGAATAAAAATAATAAAAAGAGTGGAGGATTTATTACGTAACAGATGTATGTTGCATAAAGATGTATGATCTAAACCACGTGTTTTGATCCCGACCAATCATATCCCGCTTCAAGGATATTCCTCCATAGGCTTTTTAATAAATGAAGATTCTTTCTACATTGAGAATTTTCGCCGTTTTCATTTTAGTAATTCGGTATATAAAGTTTATATATTATATTATATTATATTATAAACATATATTATAAACTCTAAAATCTAGAAATCTAGAAATCCAGAAAAAAAAATATATTTTTTTATTTTATTATTCACGAACAATTCGTTCCTAAGCGCATTTGATCTACTTTTTATTTGACAAACATTTTATGGGTCTTTGGGGATTTAAAAACTAGTTAGGTTATTTTGTATATTATATTTGAGGACAATATTCCGTACCAAGAACATGTTATTTTCTATTGAAGAAACATAATCTAGCTTTAAGGTATATGCAAGATATTTTAAATTTTATTTTGTGAGATTTTAATAGGTATGAGTGTCCAGGATGGCCGTCATGGTTTTCCAAATTTATCGTTTTTCACTGATGAATCGAACCGTTTAACGTAACGGAAACATTTTTCCAGTAGTTATGCCTTTGATGTGTGATTAATCATACACTGATAGTCAGTATTTGAAGATGTGAAAGACGTAAATGTATATAGATTAATCTTTATGGTGTCAAATTAAGAGACTCGTTTTAATCACATTCAAAGTATATTTAGTCTTATAAGACTTTTAATAAAGAAATTGTCTAGGTTCTACACCCAGACGTCTAGATTTTGTTTTTATGAGTGCCGATTTTTCATAAGGCCTGACGAGTTGAAATCGACGTTTGTGTAGGTTTCAAAATAAATAACGGAATTAATGACTAAATATATAATATCGAATATAAACAGTGTAGAAAAAGTAATGAAATATTCAAATGATGCAACGCTTCAAGATAAAAAAAAATCATGTTCGGTGGCAAATATCAAGCAATGCAATTGGCCCAACGTGAATTGCAGTTTTTTAACCTACACGAACGGCGATTTCAACTCGTCAAGGCTTTACTTCCCGATTCGCAGTTATTAGGCTTGTTTTCCCTTGTGCTCCTATCGGGCAGGGTTCAAAACATCAAATATCAAAAATAACTATTTACTACCTTCTGAGAATCAAATCATCATGTCATGTACAAGTTTTATGTAGTAATCCGTCAAACACCGGGCACTCACCGAAAATCCTTATTTGACATCTAAAATACGTGTTTTTTGATAACGAAATGTTAAGATACATGTATGCATGAAAATCAATCATCGCGAATATTTAAAAGGTTCTTATTTCTTAGCGCCTGGTATGTTCCGAAATATTCAGTTTTTTTATGAGCAAAATTGATTTACAATTTGTGATCAATATTCCCATGTCATGGTCGTTGAGAGACACGGGCATTTCAGACAACTACCTTTAATCATCAAATTGATCAATTTCAAGATCGGTATTTTTCAAACGGTTAACATCGTGAATATGAAATGTTTTTTGTTTTTTTGACTTTAAACATAATCGATTATATTTTTTTACTTTAGAAACAAAGCTTGAAAAAATTAATGCATCGTATTAATTAGTACTCGAAGAGGTATACAAAAAAAAATACGGCAACACGCGGAATCGAACTTAAGACCTCATTAGTCACAATATCACTCAAAACGAAACAACTATTAAATTGAAACAAGAAACTTTTCAAAAAAAAAAATTCCTGCAATAAATTATGACTAATTTTTGAGATTAAAAACTAAGATATTAAAATAAATTTTAATTGAGCTTCGTACGTGAATTCATTTTTTGTTCAAACTATTTCATTACACAATTAGGGAAAAATATTTTGTCAAAACTTTTGGGTGAAAAAGTCAAAAGTTGTACCAAATCTCTATACAATGATTTATCGCAGTGATTTTCAAACGCGAAAAAAAGAAATTATGTTACCACTTTTTGGTAACGTTGCTTGAAGGCGCGTCTGAGGTCTATTTGGCCTGTCATTGGTCCTTTTTATAGCTCAATGAATCTCAAATAATAGAATGCTCTGAATTCTAAAGCTCAAAGAAGAAAATAGCTCCAAAAAGGACCAATGACAGGCCATATAGGCCTCAGACGCACTGCTAAGCAACGTTACCAAAAACTGGTAACATAATTTATTTTTTCGCGTTTGAAAATCACTCCGATATAACAGCGAGAAAATTATGACCCGGAATAAACCGAAATGGTATGGACCATACAGTATGGTAAATGAACTTAAGGGCATACGGTATGCCGCATACCGTTCTAAAGTCATACCGTTCTAAGGTCAAACTACTGTATGTTTAACAAAAATTTTAAATGAACTTAAAGTTTAAGGCTTAAACCGTTTTTTGACATGCAACGATCGAATCGGATCTTAGAAATGTATTTACGTAAACTCAATCATTTGGCGGTTTCCAAGTGTTAAAGCATGCACTGCAAAAATGAAGTCATAAATTTTATTCACTAGACTAACTGTATGATGATTATTGTCATAAATCATCATAAAAGTCGGGTTAACCGTTTGAACTTAATTAGGGAGACGCTAAATTGAACTGCGTTAATTAATGTAATTGCATTTTTTTTCAATGGCTGATTATTTAACAGAAATACCAGAAACCCTAAGAAACAGGGAATTTGCGATTAAATGAGGGGTTGTCAAGCACACTGTATTTAGGAAGGATTTAACTCCTACACATCCAAATGTGTTGAAAATATTTGTCACGGAAAACAACTACTATGTGATGGGGAAAAGGTTTTGGTATCACCGAGGCCCTGTCTAATAATTCCGATAAATTATTCAAATCCACAAAATCGACCTTTGTTTAAACACGACTCCGTCATTTAGGGGTCGCCATTTGGGGAACTACCGTCATTTAGTGTTCAAACTGAACCCGATAATGAGTTACGTCCGTTTTTGTACCACATTTTGTGACCCGTAAAAGAAACGATGTACATATTAATCACGTTTATTTTTTGTTTGTTCAATTTTACGAAATTAAACGCTTTGATTGCAGAGACCCTAATGGTAACATTTTGGAAGGTGTTTTATTAGTCATAAAAGATGTCACTCGTATGCTAATGTCGGATCACATAAAATATATAAATATAGTATTTCAAGTCGGTAAAAGTAACATGAAATTTATCTTTATCTTTCAAGTGTCCGCAGGATGCTGTGTAAAAATGACTCTATAGTAAAATATCATGTTATTTCAGGCTCAATTCCGGTTTTACGAATCCGAAATTGAGTTATCTTTCGACTGAAATTTGGATTTTGACATTCAAGTGATCCAGTTTTGGTAATTTGAATGATTTAATAAAATGTTAAGGGAAACAACATTTTTGAAGAACTGTAAATAGGTTTTTCTAATCATCACTGTATTAAACATTTCGGAATAAACACCCCTAGAGAAAATACGGCGTATAGACCCCCTGCGAACTTATGTTGCAAAACTATTTTCAAGAAGCGGCAACACTGCACACTTATGTTGCCGCTTCTTGAAAATAGTTTTGCAACATAAGTCCGCAGGGGGTCTATACGCCGTATGGGTCGAAAATGACAAATTTTTGATGTAATGAAGATTGTTTACCATTTTTTCTACCTTATGGGGACGCTCAGATTGCAACGGTGGCGAAAATAGCGTTACAAATCATAGGAAAATTGCTCAAAGCCCTGCAGTCTGACCCTCCCCATACGGTAGTTTTCAAGTTTATTAGAATACAATGTTTCAGAAAACGGCAAACCATCTCCTTTACCTCAAATTAAAAAGATATGTGTTTTTAGGACATTTTTGAGAAACAAAGTAAAAAGGGCCAATAGCAGCGGGAAAATTGAGCGGTTTTGGTGACATAACGGATGTGATTATATACCTACCCTTTGCAATTCAGTATTGGAAAGCTACAAGGAAACCTTACTGAGATCCCGGGAGGGAAATAGATTTTCGGTAAATTTAACTCCGAGGGGAAAGTTTTGATGTACAGCGGCATCAAATATCTCTCGATAGGAAAAAGGTCCCGGAAAAATCTAAAGTGGAAAGTCAACGCTTTTCTGTTACTTTTATCCAGTAACATTTTTCCTAACTTTCTTCTGATAGATTTCGGAAGAAAACGTAGTTGCATATTTCAAATCCATACACTAGTTTCTAGCACATGGATTTGCCCCCTGGGAGTTAATAAAATACGAACATACTACGGCGGTATTAGTCACAGTCATAAACTTATTCGAAAAGGAGCTAACACATTAAAGTTTACCAAAGCTTCACAGATTTGAGGCGTTAACCCTTCGAGCTCCTTCAGACAGTAGACACGAAAAGTCCTTTTTTGGGATATAGGGGGTAAGTTAATACGGTTTGGACGGCTTATTCATTTTTTCATCTTGCAACATTAATCCACCCTGACGTTAGTCTGGTGTCTGTGCCACAGTTCTTTTTTTTATAATCACAATATCCATTGTCGGCATTATACTTTTTTCCGAATATTGTATTTACAAATCCCTTGGCATCATTTTTATAATAACAGACTTTATCCGCCCAGTATACTGTATGTGGTCTATTATTTTACAATAAAAGTGTTTTGATAGTGATTCGACTAAATGGGAAGAAATATATTTGTATTTGGACTTAACTCTTATGGGGAATTGGTTGTATTTATACACAAACGGATCTTTTCGGANATTTGGATGATTTAATAAACTGTTAAGGGAAACAACATGTTTGAAGAACTGTAAATAGGTTTTTCTAAGGGTATCATACGACTGGTATGCGGTCTCCATTGGTACCAAATTTCGCCTGGTACCAAATTCGAGTGGAATCCGATACCAGTCCATATAGTGTACCAGTCGACATTTGGTACCAATGGAGACCGCATACCAGTCGTATGATACCCTTTTTCTAATCATCACTGTATTAGACAAATACGGCGTATAGACCTCCTGCGGACTTATGTTGAAAAACTATTTTCAAGAAGCGGCATAAGTACACTGGGCACTTATGTTGCCGCTTCTTGAAAATAGTTTTGCAACATAAGTCCGCAGGGGGTCTATACGGCGCGCCGTATGGGCCGAAAATCACAAATTATTGATGTAAGGAAGTTTTTTACCGTTTTTCTATCTTATGGGGACGGTCAGATTGCAACGGTGGCGCCAAAAGAGCGTTGCAAATCATAGGAAATTTGCTCAAAGCCTTGTTGTCTGACCGTCCCCATACGGTAGTTTTCAAGTTTACAATGTTTGAGAAAACGGCAAACCATCTCCTTTACCTCAAATTGTAAAGATATGTGTTTTTAGGACATTTTTAGAAACAAAGCAAAAAGCCCAATAACATCAGCGGGAAAATTGAACGGTTTTGGTGACATAACGGATGTGATTATATACCTACCTTTTGAAATTCAGTATTGGAAAGCTACAAGGAAACCTTACTGAGATCCCGGGAGGGAAATAGATTTTCGGTAAATTTAACTTCGAGGGGAAAGTTTTGATGTAGCGGCATCAAATATCTCTCGATAGGAAAAAGGTTCCGGAAAAATCTAAAGTGGAAATTCAACGCTTTTCTGTTATTTTTATCCAGTTCCTAACTTTCTTTTGATAGATTTCGGAAGAAAACGTAATTGCATATTTCAAATCCATGCACTAGTTTCTAGCAGGGTTGCAAAAACAGCCCAACGCTAATCAGCGTTGGGGCACCCAACCCAACGCCAACGCAAATTCGAAAAATCGCCCAACGCCCCAACGCACCACCCAACGCTAATTCCCAACGGTGACCCAACGCAAAATTAAGAAAATTTTTCAATATGTTAGATTATAGCCTATAATTTATAGGCTATTTGACAAAGTGGTTGTTTATAAAGGCACACTCACTAATCTCGGTGCAAAAGTGGTTGTTTATATTTTCGTTTCTCGAAAAATAGGTCGGTTATAAGGTCACCTAATAAAACACTAATTTGAATCCCTATTAGGTCAAGACAGTTTGTNGCTCCTTCAGACAGTAGACACGAAAAGTCCTTTTTTGGGATATAGGGGGTAAGTTAATACGGTTTGGACGGCTTATTCATTTTTTCATCTTGCAACATTAATCCACCCTGACGTTAGTCTGGTGTCTGTGCCACAGTTCTTTTTTTTATAATCACAATATCCATTGTCGGCATTATACTTTTTTCCGAATATTGTATTTACAAATCCCTTGGCATCATTTTTATAACAACAGACTTTATCCGCCCAGTATACTGTATGTGGTCTATTATTTTACAATAAAAGTGTTTTGATAGTGATTCGACTAAATGGGAAGAAATATATTTGTATTTGGACTTAACTCTTATGGGGAATTGGTTGTATTTATACACAAACGGATCTTTTCGGACACTTATAACTTGAAGTTATTATTTTCGTGTTTTTAAAGTAATTGGAAAGTACAGTACAGTCCCGTAAAGAAACAAAAATAAACTTATCGCCCAGATTTTCGAACAAAGAGCTTAAAATATGTTTGGCATCCGGATAAATTCAAAAATAAAAGCAAAAATAGAACTTGATTATTAAGTCATTGTTGATTGCCATGTGAATACTTTTTTGTATCAGATAAACACAGCTGGATGGGAGAAGTAACAACATATCATTCTTTTTTTTTACTTTGAATAATAAAATTAGGCTTAATCTGAGGATTAATTTCCATTCAGATGCGGCTTGAATCAGATAGTCAATGACTGCGCACGCTATTACGCGCGCTGCGGGACGCCGCGCTCATTATTGTGATGCAAAAACGACGCAAAACAGTTGTACAGCAAGGTTATAAATCTTGTGCATGTGGGCGGGGTGGGTTACAAATGGTGAGAAACTAATGTTTTTGAGAGATTCCACCAAAACTATTAATGTCCGACGATTGGAGGTCATAATCAAGCGGACGTCTTGATTAATATATTCAGAGCATTGAACGTCCGCCAATAAAAAACGTATTTGTATAGATTCAAGGGGTTATAACTTATAAGGTTTAGCTATTTTTTACACTTAACCCTAGACCGCGCACTAGGTACTATTCAGGGACCGCGCACGGGGAACACATGTGTTCCCCGACACTAAAATGCTTGCCATTTGTTTATTAGTGGGTCGAATTATGATATTTTTGTTTTAAATGACTTATGAAAGTATTGATTAACATTTGTTTGAGTAAAAATTATTGAACATCAAAAATAAATAATGTTTTTGGCCAATTACTAATCAATGTTTGGTGTTTGTCAAAGTTTTTTTTTCTTTCCAAACACATTTTAACTAAGCAGGTATTTTGTGATTTTTTTGGTTAATTTTATACACTGGCTATTGTTTATTTAAAAAAACTTACAAATTTCTATTGTTGACATAAAACAGCTGAGAAATAACTATTTTCCCCTGCTGACGCGTCATTATTTGTTTGAATCTGCAAAAANAAAAAAATGCACAATAGGGACCAACAGAGCCGAAGCAGATATTGTTATGCCCTTTCGTCATTTTTTCGTGCGTCATTTTTAAAATCATGTCTTTTCTTGAGTCACTTTTCAAAATGCATCAAATTTTCGTGGCCATTGTTGTCCATTTTTATTAGATAACAAAGACGCACGTTTTTACACCACTTTTTGGGATGGGGAAAAAAACTAAATTCTGCTAAGCTGTAATTCACTCAATGACAGATCTAATTAACTTATTTGTTGCAAATGCAATTCTCATTTCTGATGCTATGCCAACCTGTAAAAAAAGCCATAAAAAAATGTCAGCTTTGCCATTGGAAATATTCCAACGTCTATATTTTCAAAATCCAGTGTTTTCATTTCCCGTAGATTTTCTCATGTATATATGTAGAAGATTAGCATTCCGGAATTAATTAAAATAGCCAATATATTTGTGTTTTGTCACGTAATGGTTAGTACAATGGTTGATATTTATACATCTGAATGCTATCAGGATACAACCCTACGCAGTTATCTGGTCGGTTATTGTCTGTGAACGAAAATTATGACATGAATTCCGAGAATACGTCGATTAATAATGTTAATTTTGATGCAGATTTTGCCTGATAAAAAGACGATATTGTGTCGTTTTTACGATGACGAGCGGTAGAAGCCTGTTAATTTGTGTTGACGGATCTGTGTCTGATTTACAACTGCGCAAAGTACATAATATCGATTGAAGTAAATTGTTTGTTGTTGTTTTTCGTAATAATGAACAACACGCGTGATGCGGACTTTTTACTCGATTGGCTGCAAACCTACTGTCGAGAGAAGCGCTGTATTAAATATTCGTTTTCAAGAGAAAGTTATGAATTTATTATATTGCCCGCTGTTTTTGGATTCCTGTCACTTATTTACGTCATATATATTTTACAGATTTTAGGAAACCGGAAATATCTTTTGGACGAAGAAAACCGATTTTCTCACATTTTTGCTTCTTCTGAAAATATGTACCGATAGCACAAAATTACAGATTGATTGCCCCCTCACTGGTAGTAAATTTTATTAAGTATTTTTTTGAAAAAAAAACATAACAATCTTAATTTTAAATTAAGTTTTTTCCATCCAAAATCAATTTTAGTCGTTTAGAGGTCATAAAGTTAAATAGAAACATAATTTAGGTCAAAAATGTAAGTATCATATTTTTTTAATTTGGAACTTTTGACATTATGGCCAATAGAACTAGATGCTTTTACAGAGATATGACAAAAAAGTTATGATTAAGTTACCAGTTATGGAACAAGAGTGGATTTTGTGAAAATATCTAGTACACAGGGTGCGCAGTTATCTTGCGAGCAGTTATCTTGCGAAAATTGCCGCTCGTACGCTTATCTTGCGATTTTCCAGAAAACTTTTTTTCGGCATTAACGCCCACACACTGAGCAGTTATCTTGCGAAAAATATTTTGAAAGAAATTAAGTTAGTATNGTCAACAAATTATTAGTACAATACTTAGTAAGGATAACAAAATTAAGCGGAAAATATTAATACATAACCACCTAATAGGTTATCTTACCACAGGTTATCTCACCAAGGTTGGGTTATCTTACCACTTTTGGACCAAAACGTTTAGAGGTTTTCGCCTACGCCCTGATTGATATTTTACCACTTTTAAGAGTTAGAAACACCCATTTTTTTTTTTGAAAAAGGTGTGATCGAAAATTCAAAATCGGCCTATATATCTTTTACACCTAAGAGTCTGTCCGCGTCGGCCTTTATCAGGTCACTTTTCTTGCTCCGGCCGCTTTTTTCAAAAAAAAAAATTGACTAACCTGCCCAAGCACAGCGGGTTAATCCGGCTAAATGTGGGTTTATCTGGCCACTTTGAGATATGTGTTGAACTAAAGATTCTTAAAGATTTCTCTTGTAACCTGACTTGGTCGATTTTTCTCTTCAAGATCTAATATTCAAACCTATTCATAAGGTATTGTTAGTTCAATTTACTTAGGCTAAACAATGAGTAATATTATCGGACCTAAAAATTTCCTGCTCGTGAGTTCATGAGGCCGGTCTCTTATTGGATAATAACACTTTCGTATTTCGCAATACCCCGCTCGTGCTCTTATCTCGCGAAACGTTCTAGAAAAATACGACCGTGCTGTTATCTTGCGAAATCATGCATTTTTTGGGGTTTTTCAGCGTTTCCGCCTACGCATTGAGCAGTTATCTTGCGAAAAAACGCTTATCTTGCGACTTTTCAAGAACAAAGTTCGCAAGATAACTGCGCACCCTGTGTAGTGTTTATTAAAATTGTTGTTATTTTAATCCCACACAAAAAAAACATTACTAGGACCATTTAGTTATATTATAGGATTGTTATGATAACTTACTACTCGTTTCGCTAATAAGACGTAATTTCAAACAATTATAATTTTGAGTTCAAAGAAATACATCGTTATCCGAAATTATCCAAATATTTTTTATGGTCCTGTTAATGAGAAGTCTTCACCTTACTCGTCAAAAATAACAAACATATATCCGGTTCGAAAGTTCGGTCCCTAGTAGAAATATTCAGAAGAAAACGGGAAACCGAAACTATTTCAGATTGGGTTCTATCTATGGAATAAATTTTTAGCCAAAAATATCTTTAATTTTTGAGATTTGCCGCATTAACCGACCGAAAAAACGATTTCAGACTTCTGCGACGGGCAAAAAATTCTTTGACTCTATAATGTGTTTTTTGCTCTATAGCGCCAAAATCAGCGTTTTCATCATTTTGGTTCATTCAAAAGACAAAATTACGTCGAATTTGGTACAGTAAATTTACAAATACAGTACAGAGTAGTGCATTTTTAAGAATTTTTTATGCCCTGCCACAGAAGTCTGATGACAATTTGGATTCTAATTACGAGCAGAGATTTATTAATTGAAAAATATTATGAAATTTTACAACCTTATGTTTGACAGTTTTCGTTATACTTGGCAGAGGGTTGGATCCACAATATGTGGATTTTTACTTGAAATCGCAAATTTAACTTGGGACGGCATCTACTTATCATTGTTCATAGCCGCACGACTGCCCAACTGGCCAAATTTACTCCATCCATATTCCAGTGTATTTTTGAATGTTCACACAGTTCGATTCTGGACATTTGTAATGATTATAAGTTGGATAAGGTGGTCTGTGTTTTATAAAAAAAATCAACGTAGACCTATGATAGGGGGAGTTAAACCCATTTTACCATTAGTTTGTCACAACCGCGTCTATTATAATTCCGACACACGGTACATAAATCTGAACCACCTACCTGCTTAAAGTAACAGTCAGTTTTTACGCCTACGCAATACCTGCGTAAATA
>SCLG01000158.1:603693-614564 GCA_004367875.1 Oikopleura albicans
AGTAAAATCATATTACCCATTTATTTCGGTACATCTCTTGTAGTTTTTCATATTCCAGTTGATTCAGCAAAAGAACCATCACAAGCAATAGTAAAGAGATATTAATCGATTTTGATTTTATTTGTATAAACTGTACACCAAATAAATTTTTTGTACAAGTGTGTTCGTGTGTGTGTATTTCTTCGGAACAGAGCCAAAAGCGGAAGTGTAGACTTTACTTTTGTTAGGTTAGCCTAGTTGGGTTAGGGTTAGCCTTGTGAGTATCGCTGACCGGGAAAAGTCCTTAAAGTAACAAAAATGCACCATTTCAATGCAAGTCAAGCAACAAGGATATCCTTACGGACCAAATATATCACTTTCTTTCGATTCGCGATGGGTGAAAATTGTGTGCAAAATATATATAAAAAGAAGGACCAGAAAACAGTTTATTAAAAAAACGGCCACAACAATTTTGAAAGGCACATCTGATTATGGTTTTTTCTCCAAAAATACCAAAAAATAAGATGTTCGTGGTTAATAATTTACCAAAAAAACTTCATCAAAACTATTTTTCCTTTGAAAAATCGCGAGAAACATTTTGATAGTATTTTATGCCATAATTATTTCTTTTACTTCAAAGTAATCTCATAAATCAAAGACCAATAAAGTGATGAGCGCATTTTCTTTCGTCACTGTCGCCTACGGGTTAAAGAAAAGTTGGAATCGAAAGCCCGTACGTATTATGGTTTAGCACTCGAAAACCACAATCTCGTCTTGACTCACTTGCATGCACTGAAAAATCTACACTTTTTTCATGGTCAGAATCGCTCATTAGAGGCACGCCGGGGTTAAGAGGGAAATGGGAATTTTTGGGGAAAAAAACTACAAACTTTGACCAAAAATATAGTAAAAAATGCGGCTCAATATGCATTATTCCAATTATAGTTAGGTTGATGCAATAATGATTTATTTGCAAATTTACATTATACCTAAAGGCCAGTAAAGGGAGAAAAATATATTTATATATATATAAATTGACATGCAAATCTTTATGGATTTCATTTTTAACACTTGATGGCAGTTAAATTCTAATGAACTAAATCTTAGATATTTTTCCTTATAGCTCTAGACATTATGTCGCTGATGTCTTTTCTCTCACGAGAATGACAAAAAAAGGGTTTGCGTGATGCGCGGGATTCGAACCCACGCCCCACAATCTAGCAAAAAATATTTATTTTCTGATTCTTTCAGGAGTATCCTTAATCCACTTTATTTGTGTTTCAAAAGGATTGCAGGGCTCTTTCGGGCCGCTGCAAGTTGAGCGGATTTTTGCGTTCGGGCGTCCATTTATGGATCCGAAGTCCTATTTCAAGAAAAAAAACATAAAAGGTTTGAAATCAGTGAAAAACAAAAAAAAATGTTGATTTTAATCAAGATTTTTACAGGATTGTTTTTTTATAGATTTTACAATCCTCATTCCGGTTAACCGGAACAAAGCGACTGGTAAAAAATTAGTAATTAAACGTCGGTTTTTCGATATCGGCCATCTGTAATGATGTGTCAGATGGCTTCGTACAGAGGCCTCGTGACCAGCCAAATAAAAAAGAGTTTGCCGACTTTGGATTATCTTAAATGTAATTGGCGCCCTATGTAACTTAAATTACACAGTTCTATGTATTTATGCAACATTACAATAGCTGCTAAAAACAATGAAAGAAAAAATTAAAAATTGTGACGGCACAAAATTATATAGATTAAAAACTGCGTTTTCGTTTTGATATTGGCATATTAGAACGTCGGGATATGTACAAATGGGGGACGAAAAAATATTTTTTATGTAAGTACGTAAGTTACATTTGTAGCTTGTATTATTTTGAGTTTTCTCTACTTTAATAAGTTATATGCATCTCTTGTTTAAATAGGGCCTTGGGGAGAGAGGGAGAGTTTTGTTTTAAGGGGATCGTTTAGGGTGTCTACAGAGTATTTTCATTTTCAATTTCTGTTTTTAGACGCGCGATATCCGCTGCCCCCTCGAATTTGGCATCTAAGCTCGGCTTGCTAAACTGATTGTTTTGCAGATCAATGCTGGTCAAGTTCCCGGCGTTGCCATCAATGGCGTTGGCGACGAATTTCAGGTCACCATCGGTAAGCTCATTGTTGGACGCGTCCAAGGCGCGCAGAGCTGTCGCGCGCGCCAGGATTTTGTTGGCTGCCGACTCCATTTTGTTGCCGTACATGTAGGCGAATTCGAGTTTTTCCTGCGATCCCTAGAATTAACCATTAGTTCCAAATTTGCCATTTCAATTCAGGAAGGTTAAATAAATACACCACCTAACCCGTTATGTTAACACCATCAAACCCCAAAAACCGTTCACATATAGGAATTTCGTTAGCATAATGGGTTAGGGCGTAGGCGGAAAATCTCAAAAAGTGGTAACAAAATGGGGTAGGGTGTAGGCGGAAAATCCCAAAAAGTGGTAACATAATTGAATTTTGTTAACATAACGGGTGTTAACATAACAGGTTACGTGATCCATATTTATAAGGTCTATATTAAAATAGAAAAAAAATGATTGCTGTGTATAATGATTTGCATTCCACAAATTTTTTATTTATTTGAAAATAAAAATGTGGTATTGGGTCCCTAATCCTACGAAACTTAGCAAACCGATATATATTTGTTATCATTTTTCGATGGTGTCTTTTGGTTACTCGGTGGCCGATATCTCTGTTAGAGACGTTGAATGAACATACCTCAATAATTGCGCCGACATTCGCCAAATTGTTATCACCAATATCCAATCGTTTGAGTTCAGCCTTGTCCTTGAGTAAATCATCCTCAATGTTATCAATGTCGTTATGGGACACGAATGCAATCTTCAATAGCGGATTAAAGTTGAACATTGATGCATCCAAACTGGTAATCTGAGTGCGTGTGATTTAACTGCTGACAGACGACGTTGCGAAAACAACAGAAAAAAACGATTATTAATCACTAATCGCCTCTAAATTGCCATTTGTCAGTTTGGACAGTTTTTTGGTTAACTTCAATATGGTCAAAAAATTTATTATTCCGATATTATCTGTACAGGGTGAGCGCCAGGTAAGGGTAGTTTTCATTTCACGAATGAAACTAAACCTTACTCGGCAGTCCCTCTGTATATTAAAATTCCTGCCAGGAGTAACCATTTTTCGTGACTCCCTGAGAGTTAACAAGGGCAATTAAAGGTTTCGCGAACGAACTAAAATAATCCTAATATACAAAATTTGCACCATATGAGGGAACTTTTATATCATTTTATTAAAAAAAAAATTCAAATTCATTTCGTCGTTAACTGTTCGATATTTAATTTTTTGTCTGATAGTTGAAAAAATTAAAATTAAAGACTAATCCGTTTAAGGATCTGACAGTTAAGACAGTTCTAGGTCAGTATCTCGACAAGCTCATTAATTTGGTTGGAAAAACGTTGTCTTTTCAAAGTCAAAAACGATCTAGTTTCCGTCAATTTAGATGGTTCTGAATAGAGACAATTTATGAAAAAATCTTCGTTCACATTTTAAACTTCGTTTTGATTTTATTCCGGACTTTTAACCCTTTTAACAATGAATTCGTACTGCTGCATCACTTTGAGTAGTTCACTCGGTCTTCAGTCCTACAAGTGTTCACAAAAGAACATTTCAAAAAAAACTGTTTCGAAAAATTCACTGGGAATCGTTACGGGATACCTTTAAATCCTGGCCTTTTTTGTACAAATTTTTGAAAAAAGCGCAAAAATACATTATGGGAAAATGTAAAAAATAACATTTATAATTTACTGCTTATTTGTTGAAATCACAAGGTTTATGCGCTTACTTCTTGGGCCATTTTTGATCTGCAGTTTTCACCTGGAAAGTGCAAGACTGTAAAGATACAAATCTCGATAAAATGCGATTAGTCCAACGGACACCAAAAAAAAATCACCACTAGTGACATTTCACTCTTGAATAAAAAACGTATGATTGAGTTATGTTCTAATACTCAACAAGTGTGGGTCTATGTAAACAATGGAAAGTTGGTACTGTCGCAATAAAATTGGTTTCTTGGATGTATAATCTTTTGTTTACGTTTATGCATATTTGTGAGGACGAATTAGGTAAGACATATGTGTATTCTATCTATAGTATATCTTGAACTAAACGCACCAAAATGTTATACCGTGCGCTTCAGTCTTGCTCAAGAAATTTTCAAAATTTCGACGGAAATTTATGATCAGTACATTTTCATGCCCTATGAATCATAGGCTATGATTCATAGGCTATGAATTGTAGTCTGTAAGTAATACATAGATTGCACAGTTATCTTGCAAATTTACGAAAAACAGCAAAATAACTGCGCATGACGTAGGCGGCAAGTTGATAAAATATTACATTTCTGCAAAATAACTGGATGCAAGAAAACTGCGTAGACAAAAAATGATGAAAGATTACGAAAACATGGCCACATATAACTGGTATGTTCAAACAGATTTTCGAAAATTTATAGGATGCCTACGGACGTGTAGCCCCCAAATCTGAGTACTTTAAAATCAGTTTGAAGATTCGACATATAACTATGTAGTGATATTTTGAAGCTGTTTATCTATCAAAATTAAATCACACGGTCCTTATTGTATCGAATGAACACATACTTCAACGAGTCACAGTTGGTGAAAACACTGGCTGGGATATTTTCGATTTGATTGTGATCCAAGTTGATTTTCTCCAAGTTGCGGAGTCCCTTGAATTGATTTTCGGTCAGTCCAGTGAGTTTGTTATTATTGAGCAAAATGGTCTTAATGCTTTCCATATTGCGCATCGAGTCCTTGTTCATAGTTTCAATTTCGTTGAAATCGAGGCGTAGGTGGAGGAGGTTTTTCTGCTTTGAAAGTAACTTCTTGTTAATTGCCTTCAGGCGATTGTTATTAATGTAAAGTTCTTTCAGGTTAATATTCTCGATAAACGCCTTGGTCGCAATTTTTTCAATATGATTATGACCAAAATCGGCAAAAACCAAGTTTGAGGCGCGCGACAAAATACCGCCGGTAACTTTCTTTAACCGGTTATTCTGGGCCTCAAAACGCTCCAAGTGGCTCAAGACGGAAATGACCTTCATTTTGAGTTCGCCAATCATATTGTTGTTGATTTTGACAACGCGCAAATTTGGATTCTTTTTGAACAGGCCCGAGTTGTTGAGGGCGGCGAACTGGTTGTAGGATAAATCGATTTCCTGCATGTTGTACGAGCCGCGGAAAGTATGTGGGTCCAGGCTGCGCAAAAAGTTGTTTCTGAATTTAATCAAGGTTAATGAAACGAATCACTCTCGACATCTTTTTTGTACAAGATGAACAATGTAAACGTTCAACTTGCAAGTTAACAGCGCAGGAATTACTAAATACGCATCCGACAAAAACAAAGCAAAAATGAAATTGAATTTTAAGTTAGGAGGAGATCAGCACAATAAATCTCTAGAACCTACTTGTAGAGCCTTCGATCTAGAGTCTATTCGGTGACATAAAATGCAATGAATCAAATAATATTATTTTTGTGCTGATTATATTTATAAATTAAAAATGGTATCTTTATGGTTGAAATTGTATCTTTATGGTTGAAATGTTCATTTGACTAACAAATTCTAGAAATTTTAAGGATTCTAAATTGCGATAAAAATTTGAATTAATAACATTGGTCACACAACTTTTCAAAATTTCATATAGTTTAGTTCTGTTTTATTGTCTATTTTTACATAATGGTAGTCTACAATGTTTCGAGAAATGGTCAAACATAATCAGCGCCATAATAATTGAAATCAATACCACCAACACTATTCAACTGATGGACGGTTCAATTTTTAGTTTTTATCAAGTTCAAGTCGACCTGGAGGGTCAGCGGTCATAAGTATGACAATGAAAATAATTCGACGTTATAGTTAACCTTATAGTTAAACCTTCGTTCTCATATAAAAACGTAAAACATAATAGAATCGGTGTTGTAAAAAGGATTTTATAGCGTTTTTCTCGAACTTACTATTTGTAAACAATATGACTGACCGCCGCTCAGTGACCGGTCCTTAAATACAAAAAAACTTTTCTTTGCAAATTATTCGAAATTGAAAAAATCAATGTGTGCAGAAATTTCCATTAGTGGCAACAATGTGCGTTGTCGGATTAGGTAAAGAAAATTGTTGGATATTAATACGATTAGATAAAAAATTACCGTATCTTATTTTTAGACGAGTATTTGGCTAGTAATTTTTACATCTAACAAGTTTGCTTTTTTTTAATTCGGCCAGAAAAAATCTTCAATCGGCATTCTGATAAAAAATATATAATATATAATGTCTACAAAATGTAGACAATACATATAATGATAACAGGGAAAGCTTGGTACTTTTGATTATATCGTTAAAAAAATTTGTTTAGAAAGATGCTTCATGATGCGCATAATACTGGACTGTAATTGGTGCACTGATAGGCGAGAAGTAATTGAAGTCCCTGTCATAATCAATTCTAATCTCATTTGTGGTTATGTTTCAAACGCATTTTTTCTTTGCCCAATTTTTTTATATATTTTTTTCTGATATACTGATATTAGACATTCAAAAGTGATTTTTAAATTTCTTTAACCTGACATTTCAAATTGAGACTGAAACAGTTTAAATTCCATTGTTAACAATTTAAGTGAAAACATGTATACTAAAGCCGTATGATAATCGGTACGGGATGTGACATACAGTACATCGTACATACATCGTACATACATAACATACAGTACATGTATGTCGTTAAAATGAGATTTAATAAAATGGTGTTAAGAACTTTTCAGTCTGAAAGTGATAAGTCCGTCTTAAAATATCGTTGTTAAAACCTTCTAAAAGGCTTTTTTGTTCAAACTTTTGGTTTATAGACCATTTACCTATACCAATAGTTTTTGATATTCATCATTTTCTCGCCTTAATAAAATACTTTCTTAACAAGCCAACTCTACCTTAAAATTCATATAATAAATTTGTGCTAAAATTCCTTGTTAAAATTTGTGTTAGAAATATTTGCTAAAAATCCTTGCAGATCCCTAAGATTCTCTTGAATGCATGTTTTTTAATTGGGCAGTAAATCTCAAACGAATCAAAAAATTTTTCTCATTTTTTTATTTTGGTCACAAAATTAACTTAATTATTTTAATTTTATCAAATAATGGTTCAGGATAGAAACATTTACGTTTTAATTTTTCGACTGTTCTAAAAAATCGGTACAGAGGGTATTAAGGACAAATTGGTGATTAAGCGCAAATGAGGACTTTTGGCTAAAGAGGATTTAGATTTAGCTCCCGCGTCAAAATGATTTATTTTATGAAAAAATAGATTCGTTTTCTTAATATGATAAATATTAAGATTTTCAATGTTCCAACCTTGTGGACATGACAGGGTTGAATAAATATATAGTCGAGTTTTGATTAAGTTAACTGGCACACTTCTGCAATTAGAGGCGTTCTTAGATGTTATCGTGTTAGCTTAATTTTCGTTTTGCAGAAAAAATTCACATCTCGGAAATTTGAGTCGAAATCAGTATTTTATTTTTTTAATCTAGCCGTTTATTTGATTTTGACCCGCGAACGCCTAGACTCCACACAACTTCATAAGTACCTATCTTTGATTAATAAGCCCTGCGTTGTTATCTTGCAGTTTTTGTTTCGTGTGACGATGAAAAGATAACGGCACTGGCTTGAATAATTTTTCTACGAAAAAAGGGGAGTTCTAGAATTCAAAGAGCCCGAAATTTTGAGATATTACCGGTAGAGTTTCATGAAATTCGGCCGAACGCCTATACGGCATTTATAAAGAGGGCCTTTATATAATCTTAAAATACGCCGACACGGTATACTAGAAACGCTCGGCCGATTTTCATGAAACTCAACCGGTTCAACATAAACGAGACAAATCCAAATATCCCAGTTGCTTTCTCGTGATTTTCTTTTAATTTTATTTTGTTATAAAAATCCTAACGAAAGATCAAACTAAAATTTGTTTTTTTTGATACAAAGTTGGTGTTGATAAAAAAAACTTGACCAATAAACGTGCTGCAATCGAGCCCCAAAGCTATTAAAATTCGAGGTCCTAATTGTCCAGAGTGAAAAACCTAAAGGTTGTTTCGCCTTGTCAAGCGTAATTTTGGGCGTTTTTTTTCTCTTTGTTTTTGTTCACTTTTGTCGGAAAGGAATTTGTAGCAGCATCTTGACATGTCATATTGTCATAATGTAAATCTTTCACGGTTAGAACACAAATCAAATAAGAAGTTCAGATGTCGGCGTTATGACAACAAGGCAATGTTTCAGTATTGTTCCAGGGTCCAAAATTATAGAATTACCTGAACGAGAGCTTTTCCAGTCCAATAAGACCTTCGTACCATGTGTAATGAACATCTTTAATGTGATTGTTACTCCAGTCCAAGACCTATAAATGAATAACATTTAACAGTTTTAGTAACAATAATTACATTAACAGATTCAATATATTTGCGGTTGTTGTCGTTTCTTGTAATAATTTGAATGTTGGTCAATTCGAGGTAGATTTTTCCAAATCAGTTCATTCTGAGATTTGGAAATCATTTTAAATTTCACGATTAAGAGCCGCTTCCAGACAAAGGAATGGAAAAATTTGTTTTTTTTTCGAAAATTTATTTCGAAGGGAAAAATGTGAATGCCGCCTCATCAAAAGGAGCCTTATAGACGACATCTCTGGGAGTTACCGTTGACTATATTCTTGAGTTTTAGGCTGTTACGGGTTGATTTGAAAGGCCACTTCCTTAACACGAGACCGTATAGCGTTAAAAACTCAAAATTTGACCACTAGTATTCAAACAGCAAGCGTTTCGATTATGTTTACACTTGTGTTAACGCGGTACGGTCCCGATCCGGGACTCCCGGAGTAGTACTTTAAGTACGGTCCAGGTTTAAAGGTAAGCTAGAGTAAAGTACCGTAATGATATTCTCAATTGTTTTAAATATCACTTATGTTAACAAAAATATACGAAAATTTTTCGCTTAGCTGTTCTAGACTAGAACTTCTAGTCTTTATTATATTTGCAAATCAGTCGGTGCCGGTTTATCATGGATTTAATGGAAAAATAATCAAATTAAAAAAAAATCATGCGGTCATTGTTTAATTTGATGTTGTAATAATGAACATCTTTGATGTGATTGTTATCCCCAATCCTATAACTAAAAATGGATAAAATGAGTACGAGATTAACTGTTTATCATGGCAATAGCTGTAGTTATCCCCCAATTAGACTTTGAGCATGATTTCTTTATATTGATTTCTGTTATCAGTAAGCTTGAGTGACTGGAGTTGTTTTTGAATACAACAATACTTTGATTACGGTTTAATCCATAATTTTCGCATACCAAATACACTTTCCCGTATCGACAATAAATATGGTTTTAACACAAAAGAAATGAATTTTCAAAAACCCCGACTTTCCCGTGCTACTGGCGTGAGGAAAAAAAGTGTCTCCGAGCAAATTTCGCTTGTAGGTTTTTTCTCCGTTTTTTCTATTCTAGTTCTGAAAAATTGGGCAGAACGCAAAATAGAACAGAACACGGCGTTCAGAATTAGAACGTTCTATTTGACCGTTCTGATCGTTTTTGTGATGTAAAATCAGCATAGAACGGTGTCCTGGCGTTCTTTTGTTCTACCCGCGTTCTGTTAGCGAAAATTCCAGTTCTGGCTTAGAACAGAACTTTTACATCTCTGGTTTAACACAGTACTCGGTGATAAACTGACGACCCACACCAGTATCTAGAAAGTATAAAAACTACTAGTCAAAAGTATTTTAAGATTATTGAATACACTCTCTGCGCAGTTATCCGGCACTTTTGTCAAAAAGAAAAATTGCCAGATAACTGCGCAGGGTGCCGTATAACTAAGAGTAAGAGCGAGAAAAACTGCTAGATAACTGCGGAGACGATTATAAAAAAATCATTTTTTTTTATTTCTTACAATCATGAATTCCTGAAATTTATGCACATTATGCACATTTTCTTAGCACTTTTATGTTTTTGTCGTAAAAATGATCGTTACCTCACTTTCTGTATATCCTGACCACAGAATATCAAATGTTTGACTTGCAGATTCTGTTGAAAAAACCGCTACGGGTATCCGTTGGTATATTTTTTATCGAATTATGTAATTTTTTATGTCGACAGAACACAATCGGATAAGTACCGTTCTAAGTATCAGGATAGCGATTAAGATAATGTTTCGGAAACAGAAGAATCACTTCTATGCAAATTAAGTACTGTCTTCAACTTGTCAAATGTGAAATATCAAAAGTGATTTAATATCAAATTTACATTTTCGTCAAACCAACATGATAAAAGGGTACGTTTTTTTAATCTGAACTGTAAGAGAAAGTTGAAAACAAAATGTTCACCGAAAAAATCTGTAGAAGAAATATATACACTTGTCTGTTCACAAATATAAATGGACAATTAACGAATAAAAGGGTAACTCGGGTGTTTTTTTTTCTTTATACAGCACATAACCCGTTATGTTAAGATCGGTTATGTTAACAAAATTTCGTCATGTTAACATTTTTTTAGGATTTGATAAAACGCGATTTTCAATAATTTTACCAAACGGCCTACCCCATGGAGCCCCATTATGTGAAAAATATTGCATAATGGCCCATAATTTATGGCCCATAAATAATGGGCCATTATGCAATATTTTTTACATAATAAATTATGGGTTATGTGATGTATTTAAATTATTTACAAAAACCTAACAGTTTAACAATACTTATACAGTTTTTAACAGTAAACACTTTCTAACCACTGTTGAGGCTAACTAGCACGAGCAAGTGGTATAGGTCAATTAA
>SCLG01000158.1:614806-628322 GCA_004367875.1 Oikopleura albicans
ATGGGCCATTATGCAATATTTTTTACATAATAAATTATGGGTTATGTGATGTATTTAAATTATTTACAAAAACCTAACAGTTTAACAATACTTATACAGTTTTTAACAGTAAACACTTTCTAACCACTGTTGAGGCTAACTAGCACGAGCAAGTGGTATAGGTCAATTAAAAAAAGTTTACGGAAGAAAATTCTAAAATAACTCCCGGCCCAACCGCTATAAATATCAAAATGAGGTTAAAATCTTAACGTCTTTCCTTGCCAGAACATTGTGTTTTTTAGAGTCTTTTTTCTGTGCATTTTAATCGGGGCTAGGACAAATAAAATTACTCGCTATTGAAAGACGTTACCGTTTGCGTTGTTCCGCCACGAAGCATGTTTGTTTTTTTAATGCTGGGTTTTTATGTGCACCCTACTTATTTCTTCTTGCCACGTTAAATGCGACCTCGTTACCAGTGATTTGGAGTTAAATTAGCTCAAAAAATCACACACACCTGCACGGCCGTTCTTTAACATTTTATGTTACAAAACATCGAGAAAATGTATGCCCAGAAGTCGAACTAAGAGCCTAAGAATACAAAAAGTCACCAGAAAAAAATGGTCAGGAAACGTGATCATAAAAAGGGATCAGAGAGCGTGAGCAAAATAGTGATCAGAAATCGTGATCATGTAAAGTGATCATAAAAAGTGATCATTCATTTTAACCTGTAAACGTCATTCAACGCCATTATCGCATTTCATTAATCTCTGATAGACCGTCTGCCTAACAAAGGTGTGCTATTAACGACCATAGTAACTGACTGTTAACAGCGTACCGTGTGTAATTCCTATAAATATCTAAATTCCTGCAGCTTTAACGAACATTTGTTACGTTACCGACACTGCCATATGGCACCGGTTCTGAAAAACCGTGTCTAATTATTCCAATAAGTCTATAAACCCGAAAAGATGGGCTGGTATTAATTTGAATAATTTACATAACGTAATAAAACTCGCGCTATCATCAAAATACATGAAAACAGTGTCATATGGCCCATATGATATGGGCCATATGGGAATCAAGAAGTGAACCGCGGTTGAAATATTATAAAAGTTAAAATTTTTAGAATATTTTCAAATTACTGAAGTGGTGTAAAAATTTTAAGTACCCCGTTTTTCGAAGCATAACCGGTCAATGGTGGTTTTTCAAAATATATTATATAAAAGATGTTTTCAGCATAAAAAACTTAATTTTAAAACTAATATTTAGTGTTATACGCGTACTAGACGCATGAAATTTGTAATGTTTGACATGAAGCCACTTTCCAAAGTTTTAAAATTCAAATACCGTGAATTCATGGCCTTCCAAATTGTTAAACAAATCCTGTTCAGCCTTGGCTGTCAAAAATATGGAATAACTGAAATGACGTTAAAATCTACAACATATAGCATTATGAATAAGGCATGTCATTTCATGGTTTTTTGTCTTCAGCATGAGTCACGTTAAGAAATTCAAAAATAATCGTTAGTAGCATAAAGTGGTGAACTTTCAATATGAAGAACCAATTAGCCTAATTATTCACATTCGAAAATTCGGGAAAAAATTGTTTTCATTATCTGCTGTATAGAATAAGTAATTCCATACTACGCGGTTACACATTGGTTACGCTTTGCGAAAACGGGCCAATAGAGGCGTTCACGGAATTCACTTCCTAACCCCATACTTAGGAAGTGCATATTACTAATTGCTTAAATTTTTCTCGAAGTATTTGCGGAGATTCTTTAATGGTTTTACAAAATGATTCGTACAAAGAGTTTATATTTTTAATTCATTTCTGAAATTTTTTTGAAAAAATAAAATTTCAACGAATGGACCCTTGGGAGTTAACTCCCAGGGGGAAGTGCGTGTAAATAGACACGCAACTTGTTTTTTCGTCGATTTAAGGCATATGGTAGGGCAAAACGGGTATTGGTGACCCCCCTCAACTTTTCGAGAAAATTCGATTGACGGTGTTTTTTTGCGTAGGTTGGAGATTTCAAACAGGTCTCTAGGGGCCCTGGTGGCCTAAATCAATTTCTGAATAGTCAAATCGACGTAGTTTGACGAGCTCTACAACTTGGCTTTACCAGTTTTTTTTTTTGAATTATTGCGAATTATTGTGAATTTTTGAAGTGCGTGTTTATTTACACACATTTTCCCCCTACGGGTTCCCAAAAACTCCTTCCCCCTGAGAGTTAACAAACTATTGGCAATAATCATTATCTAGGCGCTAAAGGATTTTAAGTGTTTAACTTTCGCAATATAAAGTACCCATTGGTATGATTATTCAAATTTTGGGCGAGTCTGTGAGAACAAGGTACCGTATTTTGACTTAGGATTAATGACATAATAATCGCCCTTGTCAGACAATGTGTGATTCCTACGAACCATTAATTATATTGTTTTTTCTATAATTTGACAACACAGACTACAACAAAAACACGTGGCACACCAAAAAATGCAGATAAGTGGGAGGCTGGCGGAAATTGTCAAAAGCATGTTGAAAACAAAATTAGAATACAATTTTACTGCGGTGTTCTAATTTGAACAGAATACGCACTTTCGTGTTTCAGTATAATTTTTTCCGATAAAGAAATAACTGGAAAAGTCATCTAGCCCGTTATTCATTGTTAAATAAAACAAACGTTCTGTTTTGCGTCAGTGGTGACACAAGTAAAAACGAGAACGCGTTCAGAAGAAAATGTTTAAACGCCAAAAACAAGTTAAGTTTTCAAATTATCACAGGAATTTTTCATGAAAAACAGAAATGTATCACATTCACCTAAACAACGGTCTTTTTTGTCCAAACAATAAAATTGAAATGTTATACAGTCCTTACTCATTTATCGGACGCTTTTTCGGCCAAAATGAGGCCATTCTAATAGAAAAATGGTCCTTTTTGTGCCGATGCTACTTTTTTGGACGCTATTTGAGTCCGATAAATGAGTGAGGACTGTATCTATGATTTCAATTAACAACGTGCCGCAGATATATAAAAACTGTTGCTATTTTTTGGATACGAGAACGTGACACCTTAATTTGCTCGAAAATGTCACGTTCTGATACGATCGTCAAAAAAAAAGTGTCACGTTCTCGCAACATAATGTCGTTCTTGTCGCACCGACAACTGTACGTACCTTAGTGTTTGATGGCGCAATGATTTTTTTGGCTTTCTTTGAATCAAATCCAACATTTCGGCAATCAATAACGTTTTCTTCGCCCATAACAACAATGCATTTGTCCAAGTCATCACCGGTTTGTTCACGTCGAAGTGCTTCTGCGTACGATGGATATTCTTTCACCAAATTCTGATTTCGCAGCACTTTTGTGTTAACCTAGAAGTACATAATATAAGAATGATATAGAAATTGTTTTCACAAAGACTAAAATTAAGAAAACAAAATAAACATCAATGACTTCAAATTTTCTCGCAAAAGTTTTGTTTGTTGTTAAATGATCTTTAAATCCAACCTTATTTTTGGAAAACAGAGGCTTACTGTAGCGATTATCGTGAAATCATAAAATAACCATAAACTCACGAAATAATCACAAAATTACTGAATGGTGACAGAATTATAAACATAACAAAATTGTACACCCCTCCGGGCTTATCTAGCCGGTTTTGCAAAGCCAAAGTTGCTCACAAAATCAATCGAATCATAACAAATGGAGAAATAATCACAGAATAACGAAATTATCACAAAATAATACAAAATAATCACATTGTCAAGTAATTATTTAAAACACCACGAAATAATTACATAGGTCTACGAAAAAACCTATCGCTGTGTAATTCTGGCGGTTCAATTTTCAATTTTAACCGCCAAAATCACACATCAATTCGTTTTTCAAAGAGTTTCTTATTCTAATATTGACCTATTTTAATTCTACGACATTTTTTGTCTCAATCTGACACTAATTATAATTATTTTAATAATAATATATTGTATTAATGAATCATCTTTTTAAGCGTAAAAAAATATGAAAATGAAAGTGAAGTGCATGAAAATGGGCATTCATAATTTATTTGTCTTTTTTTCTTAATTTTCAATCAAGTGAAAAATTTGCCTATTAGAACCTTGTGAAGATGAGCGTAAAATTGATATAAAATTTTGAAACAAAAAAAAATGTTTTAACCCATCCAAGTCGCGGAATCGGAAGCTTCAAGACTAAGCGGCCAAATAGCGGCTTGACAAATTTTACGCATTTGGCTAATGTAGTTCAAATGATTAAATCATGAGTTGTTAAAACATAATGAAATCTGTTTACGATCGTCATTCATTTTTTTTTTCTTTAGTTTTCTTTTTACCCGATAGCCAAAAAGACCCGTTTTGGGTAAAAACAGCAGGTGACAAATATGATTAAGCCCCATTTGAGTAAATCTAAGACAATTTTGTAACTACCAAATCAACACATATAAACACCCCCAAGATGACGTATGTGGTCAAAGGGCACCAAATCGAATACACAGGATGCGCCTTTAACCGGCCATCCGTTAATCGACCAAAAACCCGGTAACCGGTCACTTTTGCGCCTAATTGTTTTTCCAGAGATAACAATATTAAATGACTATTCATTGACCCGTTAACTGACCGAAAACCGGTTAACCGGCCAGTTTTAAAAAAAATGTAGTGGCCGGTTAACGGTGCATTCTGTGTATATAAAATACAGGGGTTGACAAATATGAGCCGTTTAACAATTATCAAAAATATTTTTTTTCAGGGTATAATTTTGTATTGTGTCCTAGCATCCATATCGGGAGTTAGGACTGTAGTAAAAAAATGATCTTACTTTTCGGAAAATTTATGTTAACGGTGATATTGCAACAGAAGTTTTGTTAGAAAACACGCAAAATACCAACGTATACCAGTATTCAGACGTAACTAGTTCGAGTTTAATCGGTCTTACGATTTTATCATTTTCTCCACCATAATACTGTAAATACGAGTAAGGCAGAAACAAATTGTTGATGTTTTATCTTTTATCTACTATTTGCATACAAACCGCTTTACTTTAACTCCTGTGTTCCTCACATACCAAAAAGTATTTATCATTTTATTATCGCCAATTTGAGAGCCTCTACTGAAAAGTTCAATCGGTTTTTTTATTGTTTTCGAAATGTATAGGGACTCGAGCTATTTTTAATTTTTTGACGCTAGATTTTTTTCACAAAATTACGGCTAAAATAGTCTAGAAAACGCATACAGTAGTGCGGCCATCTAAAATAACCGTTTGTAATAATAAAAAAACTGATAATGTAAGTGCGCCCAACAAGATAAACTTAAAATCATCATATTTTGAAACAATAATTTTTTCCTATACCACTTAAAATTCATCAGGAATCTCAGTTTTATCTCGAGTGCCTCAATCGATTTATTTACTCAAGTTTTCAGTCTAATGGGTGTATATTTTCCAAAAAAAAAAAAATTCCCAAAAAAATGAAAACTCATTTTTCCAAAATGTTCCATTTTATGAAATCCATTATTCTGAACAACAAAAACGAAAAACGTTTATAAACGGAATACGCTTAACTCGACAGATTTTGACTGCGATTTTCTGCCTATGCCAAAATCTAAAATTTCGCCTATCTTTAAACTGACTTGTTTTATATCTTAAGGATTTAACTCCTGACGTCAACGTATAATATGTCGCGCCGTGTTCGAGTTCGTCGCCCACTTTTTTGTCTTCATTTGTCAACTTTCTAAAATCGACGGCACCAAAAAAGTTCAAAATCACTATTGATTAATCGGATTTGGGATATCCGGTTAAGTTTGGAAGCCGGTAAAAATTGCTATGCATTGATGACCAAGCATTTTTTTTTCAAGCAACCGGATTATACTTACCAAATAGATTTTATATCAGTCTTTTGGCAAAATCAAAAAAAAAATTTCCTTTCTAAACCACTCTAAAAATGTGAAGTTAAAGTTCTGTTTGTTTTTTCAATTATCCGAGTTTATGTACCCAACTCCTCGCAAACAATTATTTAAGAAAGTCTAAGTAAGAACTTCTAAGAAAGTGTATTTGTATTTTTTTTTTGTTCGGAAAAAAATACTTTCAATAGTACGTAAGTTTGTCGACAATTAAACATGGTTTTATTTCTAAAGTACTCGAGGATGTGCTTATGAGAATTTAGCTTGTCTTGTTAGTGTTCAACAAATACAAAGGTGTGTACTATGGGGGCATCGTCTTTTTATACTAAATCGTGTCTAATTGTATTCTCAGAAATAGAACCGATCTTAGTGGTACTCTTATGGACATGTAAATACGTCTTAAATTTAACTCTGCCACGTTTTTCAAGCCATATGTTGGGTTATCCCATATAATATAGGATCACTGATGTCATAACTGTTTAGTCTCAAATTAAAAGTTTTCATATTACCAACGATATGTTCGATCAATTGAAGACAAGATGCTGAGAAGACATCCAAATCTGAAACTACGCTATAATTATCAATTATGCGTTTTTGAGCAATATGCCAACTCTAGCGCGAAATTAGTGCAACATAATTTTAATTTACGACACTTGTTAGACATCGTCACTTTCTTTTATCGTTACATTTTAGAGCATCCTAATTGATTTTTTCCTATTACATAAAATTCTAAATTGAAAGTTTGAATACAGCCCGGATAGAAACTGACAATTAAGGAGAGAGTGGCAATTGCCAGACACGAGTGCAGCAAATTTTGATATTTTTGAGTCTGAGGGTTAATGTCACAACGGTAAATTCATATGAAATGTACGTTCCTCGTTACGTGTTAACAATGTTTTTTGGATTAACCCAAGTTCTTGTAACGTTTGGCAAAATATATTTAGAAGGTTTATTCAATTTTACGGATATTTACGCGCGTTAATCGGAAACATATTTTTTGGTTCTGATCAAAAAACGACATTTGCTATCTCCGATTCGGGAGATTTCCAGATCGCTTATCAGTTTGACGATTTTTTTTTGCCTTTTTTTTGATTGAAAAAATTATTAATTTTTTTTTGGTTGGCCAGCGACTTCACTTTAAACGTTCGGACTGCTAAGTGTGCGACGTTATCTGATAACTGAGTCAAACTTCGAACCGTAATTTATAAACCGGAACGATCTTCAACCAATCTCACTTTGAGAAACTTTTTTTTCATCTAAATGAAATTGAAAAAAAAAGACAAAATTCTTCATGTCAACAGAATTTATTCAATTTCGGGCTTGTTTTAATTTTTTGTAATTTTAGAAATTTGAGTTCGGCATTGGGCATAATATCTATGTCCTTTAAAATCGGACCAGTAAAATTGTTATGCAAAAAATAATTATGTATAATTCTTACGGGCGTTCGTAGTTCTGCTTTAACCTTCAAACACATTTTGCAGAAGATTGTCGGCATTGGCATATAAAACACGTTTTTAGGTGTTTTATTCCATTTATATGAAAATTGAAACAATCTCAAGGTCTTTTTCTAAACCCGGATTATAAAATTCGCAACTTTTATTTTTAACTCCTGCGCTCCCGACAGTTCCAAATCAATTAAACTTGTATAGAGGTCAAAAGGCAAAGTAAGTTCTTTTTCATTTATATTAACGTCTGACAGTTATTATTCGATTTCATTTTTTTTCTAATTTTTGTACGGGCTGCGTTAACCGCCAACCCTCATTCTGCAAATCGTAATCCCCCACAATTTGGTGATTTAGGGCGAACAGTTAGAAACTCTAAATCAAATATACATAGAATTCGAACGCGTGTTATCGTACATTCCTATCATTTAAACACAAAAACGATGTCTATTTTGGTGGTGTAAGAGTCCTGATGTGGCAATTGGCCACCCTATTTTGATTTAAATCAAAGGGTGGTAACTTTTAAATAGACAGAATTAGAAGAGCCTGTTCACCCTAAAAATAACTACAAAAAGCTTGCGTATTCAATTGTTTATATAACATAAATCTAATTTAGTCACTAACTATTAGTTAAACCTCAGGGTTTGGATTAATGAATTTCTCAAAAAAAAAAATCTCAAAAAATTTGGAGAATGTTAAAAACAAGGGCAGTAAAAAAGACCGGTCCTTAAAAATGTGTTATTTTTTTTTTGTTCAACTTCACTTGTTGTGAAAAATTTGTTGAGAAAAATTAAAAAAAAGTTTTCTGAAAACGTTTTTTTTTTTTGACAAAAAAAATTAAAAATTTTTACCAAAAAATAATTTTTATTATTATGAATTTGTCGTTGTTTTTCTTATGAGCCTCGTTGTTTCCAAGTACTAAACGAACTTTTATAATTTATCATGAATATTCAGACAAAAAATATCTCGGGAACATTTTTATACGAGAAAAATAAAACTAAAACGTTTGTTAATATCTCGCCATCAACGACGTATACTATCAACAGTCATACGGGCACTGAATTGTATACAAACAAGAACAGTTCAAATGTATAGCTTCGACTGAAAAATGCGTTCAAAAAATCTCCATAGCATACTTGGTTATGCATAAACGGTACTTAGTCAGACAGAATCGTCCCGAAACGATGAAATCAGTCAGACATGATTATTGTGGTTCATTCGCATAAACAAAATCAGTAGCCAAAGTACCATTGGTAGATATGGTAGAAGTGGGCAAATCGAAAATTTTTGCGTAGGTTGGACATTTCAAACAGCTCTCTAGGGGGCCCCGGTCGTCCAAATCAAGTTCTGAATAGTCAGATTGACGTAGTTTGACGAGCTCTACAACTGGTTATACCATTTTTTTTCGAAAAATTTTCGATTTGCCCAATAGAAATGGGTAAATCAAAAATTTCAAAAACCGTTATAACCAAGTTGTAGAGCTCGTGAAATTTTGTCGAAATTATAATCTAAAAGTTAATTTGCCCGCACAATAAGGCGCTGCAGAGCTGTTTTAAAGTGTCAACCCACGTAAAAAACGACATTTTTCTAGACCATTTCTATCAGATCAATTAATGTTTCAAAATAAATTTCAAGATATTCTGAAACAAATTTTACGATTATTTTTCAGCGCTCGTAATGCAACGATAAAAAATTAGAGGCGCTAGTAGGTCGTAGGTTGGCCAAGTTCCTAAGATTCAACTACAACTTAGGCAAAATGTAAAACTTTCTGGGGTCTTGTTTTTGAAAGTTTTCAGAGAAAACATCTAATAATAATCAGTTTGATTCGTCGAACATCAAATTAAAAATGCCTAACATAAATCTGTCGAATTTTACAACTTGAGTTTTTTTTTGTCCTAAAAATATTCTCCAAAACTAAACTGATTAATTACGTAGAGAAATCGATAACAAGTTACAGGTGATAACAAAGTTATTTCACAAAAAAATGTTTTCGAATATGGACCAAAATGGATCTCTGTAAAAGTAACTNTTTTCTTCCCAACGCGTTGGGAGCGTTGGGCGTTGGGGAAAAATTCAAGCGTTGGCCAACGCTCAATATTTTCCAATGCTTAACGCAATTTCATACTGTATTTATGCTGTGTTAAACCAAGACGCCCCTCCGACATGTTCTATTTATTGTTTAAAATAGTTTTACACTTATCCGTTAAGCATCAGAGTTGGAATTGTTGGGCGTTGGGGTGCGTTGGCCAACGACCAACGCCCAACCAACGCGTTGAGAACGTTGGGCGTTGGTTAGATTTTATTCCCAACGCGTTGGGCGTTGGGAAAATTCAAGCGTTGGCCAACGCTTGCGTTGGGCGTTGGGAAAAATCCGAGCGTTGGCCAACGCTTGCGTTGGGCGTTGGGGAAATTTGGAGCGTTGGCCAACTTTTCCAACACTGATCATGAGTAATCACTGAAATCACTGAAATATCTCGGGAACATTTTTATACGATAAAAATAAAACGAAAACGTTTGTTAATATCTCGCCATCAACGACGTATACTATCAACAGTCATACGGGCACTGAATTGTATACAAAAAAGAACAGTTCAAATGTATAGCTTCGACTGAAAAATGTGTTCAAAAAATCTTCATAGCATACTTGGTTATGCATAAAAGGTACTTAGTCAGACAGAATCGTCCCGAAACGATGAAATCAGTCAGACATGATTATTGCGGTTCATTCGCATAAACAAAATTAGTCGCCAAAGTACCAGTGGTAGATATGGTAGAAGTGGGCAAATCGAAAAAATTTCAAACAGCTCTCTAGGGGACATTTCAAACAGCTCTCTAGGGGGCCCCGGTGGTCCAAATCAAGTTCTGAATAGTCAGATTGACGTAGTTTGACGAACTCTACAACTTGGTTTTACCAGTTTTTTTCGAAAAATTTTCGATTTGTCCACTTCTACCATATCTACCACTGGTAAATGGGCAAATCAAAAATTTCAAAAACCGTTATAACCAAGTTATAGTCTACTGGTTTAGTCTCATGAAAATCGGCTGCGCGTTTCTAGTATACCGTGTCGGCATATTTTAAAATGATATTGGCCAATAGGAGCCCCCATTGCAAGAAAAAAGGAGAAAATTGCTGTATTCTAGAAACGCTCAGCCGATTTTCATGAGGCTTAACCTGTATAACTTATAGAGCTCGTGAAATTGAGTCGAAATTATAATCTAAAAATTAATTTGTCCCACAATAAGGCGCTGCAGAGCTGTTTTAAAGTGTCACCCACGCAAAAACGACATTTTTCTAGACCACTTCTATCAGATCAATTAATGTTTCAAAATAGCTAAATTTCAAGATATTCTGAAACAAATTTTACGATTATTTTTCAGCGCTCGTAATGCAAAGATAAAAAATTAGAGGCCCTAGTAGGTCGTAGGTTGGCCAAGTTCCTAAGATTCAACTACAATTTAGACAAAATGTANCACAATAAGGCGCTGCAGAGCTGTTTTAAAGTGTCAACCCACGTAAAAAACGACATTTTTCTAGACCATTTCTATCAGATCAATTAATGTTTCAAAATAAATTTCAAGATATTCTGAAACAAATTTTACGATTATTTTTCAGCGCTCGTAATGCAAAGATAAAAAATTAGAGGCCCTAGTAGGTCGTAGGTTGGCCAAGTTCCTAAGATTCAACTACAACTTAGGCAAAATGTAAAACTTTCTGGGGTCTTGTTTTTGAAAGTTTTCAGAGAAAACATCTAATAATAATCAGTTTGATTCGTCGAACATCAAATTAAAAATGCCTAACATAAATCTGTCGAATTTTACAACTTGAGTTTTTTTTTGTCCTAAAAATATTCTCCAAAACTAAACTGATTAATTACGTAGAGAAATCGATAACAAGTTACAGGTGATAACAAAGTTATTTCACAAAAAAATGTTTTCGAATATGGACCAAAATGGATCTCTGTAAAAGTAACTTACTCCAAAATTTGGCCAAAATAGTTCTTAAATGGACGCAAATTCGAAAGTTTTTTCGTTTTCGGCAAGTTATTTCGAAACCACCTGGCTTCTCAATGAATAGTATGGAATTAGACTTTCCTCTCATTTTATCACAACTGTCAAGTAAAAACTGTATTTATAACTAGCAATGAGACCTTTATCGAAGAAAAATAACTCAAAAAGTTTTTCCTGCGAAAAATTTTTTCGGTGAAAATGACAAATGGCTTTATCTGTGAAAATGTGTTCTGCAAGATGCCGCGGTGCCTGTATTTTACATGTGCATATTAATTTGGAATGTTTTCCAGAAAAGTTTTTTGTACTTTAAAACCGAAAAATGACGAAACGAGAAAAAATTGGCCCGAGTTCCGTTTTATTCTGACTATATTCTGACCATATAATATGCAATTTGCAGACAAGTTACCCCGGAAACTCAACGGAAGGTAGAATGTTTTATACATCGAGAAAAACCCCGTTGGAAGCATTACGGAAATCCAAAATTATTACGGACCGTAAAAATCAATCTTGTCGTTAAACAGAGCCAGTTTTTTTAATACACATGTCATTTATGCTAATATTGTATATATACATATTAATAGTATACCTTATACTGTACACAATTCGAATTTGTATGCATATTAATTTTTCTTGTTGCCAAAATTCGTTTACGGGAAGTTTTTTCTGGTTAAATTTACGAAAAACCAACTAATTGGAGATGTATTCGTAAAATTCCATGTTGTGTTGAACTCATACCGGATTACGTTGGTTTAATATAAAAGCAGCGTGAATCATAATTTTTACGAAGATTATTTCGCAAAAAAAAAACGAACGTCGTTGCTGATAACAATCGCAAGCATCGCGGGCCAAAGCAAATAAAAAAATTGGATCCCAATATGAATTCAATCGAAATTTGGAACATCGTGACGTTTAATCTCATATGATAGGAAAAAAATTCTATGAATATCACATTGTAAAAAAGGTAATTTTTTGTTTACCTATACCTAGGTAGACCGCCTAAGATTTTGAGCTAAATTTAGAAGTGCCTCTAATTAAGTATTTTTGATATAAGTGGTAACCGACCACGGCGGAGCCAATGGTGACCTTTAAAAGTGTGCGCTACCAACCGGTTAGAAATTAACCGCAAATAATCAAAAAAAAAATCATGTTTTTCGTTCTCCTACTTTTCATCGGTTTTCTCGGACAGAAAATTTAGCCAAAAATTAATTTCTGGATCATTTTTTAATAGTAATAGTAATTTGATTATATTCTTTACATTGAAACGCTTTTTAAAGATATGCAAAACAATTAAATCAAACATTACGTCACGTTATAAAATAGAAATTGACATTTTTTCCGCATTCGTGACTGTTTTACAGTGGTTTCGATTATTTTTACGTTTGCCCAAAGCCGCTGGTGATAATTTGATCACCGACGCGATTAAATGTATTCAAGTTCAATTCTCTTTCATATTTGAAAACATCGAGCGCCAAGCGTGTACCTAAGCCGACGGAAAAAAAAATAAAAAGGTTGAACCCGTGCCATGCAAAGCTGCAATTCTCATTATATTCACGACGTGGTTAAGCTTACTTATTTGGTTCTTTTTTGGTTGAGTTTTTTTTTTGTTGCTCGTTGAAAATATTGCGTCGGCAACCGAATTAGCCATACTTCGCCGTACTTTGCATAAAAATGCATTAGAAGGACTGACAATGGTGATACTGGTTTTGCATAAAATGGATTTCGTAGCTTAATCCCATCCTATTTAACGAAATTGAAATGCCTTCGAGTTAAAAATGATATATTCATTTCCATGAAGCAATGTAAGAACGATTTATTGAATTAGCCACCGGCGTCCATGAGTTAGCACCAAAATTCGTGTAAAACGTGGGAACCTGCATGTAGGGTTATTTCAAATAACTTATTTGTTAACTCGCAGAGCGTGTGGGTTGGAATTCTGGGATTACAAACTTTGGGCTGTTAAAGCTTTCGTTAAAAAAAAAATAAATGATATGCTGTTAAAATTTTGGTTTTGACGAGCCTTATGTAACTAATGCAAACAATGTGGTTGGTAGTACCGCTTATTTTGGAATCCTAGAGTTAATTAAATTTAAAAAATCATTATTTGTACACGATGTCTTTAATGTACGTTATTACCCCCTTAATATACCCCATAATAGCCTATACGGTATAGGTGTATTA
>SCLG01000158.1:645256-669397 GCA_004367875.1 Oikopleura albicans
AGTTAAGCTTCATTCGTGCTACGTGGCTTGCCATATACATTTAGACATGTTTGAGTGGCAAACATTTTGTTTTTTTTAAATCAAAATAGATAAAATTTAAAATCTTAAAGTCGTTTTAAACCAAAAATGAAATGTGTAACTGTGCGCGCACTATAGCGAGCACACGGAAAAGTGTTTTTTTTATAAAATATTCCAACAAAACCAAATGAAACAACAAAAATCATTCAACTAACTTACTGGTATGAAAAAATAATGGGAGCTAAAATACACTTCACAATAAAAAACGTTTTAATAAACTTTCAAAATCATGATTAATCATGATTATGATGAAAATGATTGATGTTCATAGAGAACATATTCGTTTAATGAACGGGTCAAATTTTAACGATTATTTTTTTTATATTGCGGATTTATTTATCCGCAATAAGTAGCGTTCCCCAAAAAAATAAATTTAATGGTTGAAAAAATAAAGAAAACATATACAGAGGACTTTGCAATCACATTGATTTTTTAGAAAAAAAAACGAAAAAACTAGCTCGAGCTAGCCTAGCTTCGAAAAGAAACGACGTGGCATTATCTTGAAAAAATATGTACTGTTTGAAAATTCCTCATTTTGGATAGCCATATCTGAACAAAAAAATGTTTTGAACATGAATAGAAAATTTACAATACACATACTTATGTTGATAATGATTCACTCCGGAGTACCGTTTGTGATCTGTGATAAAAAAAAAATGAGATCAGACTTGTGTATTTTGGTTTGACAAAATGATAAATTATTGTCTATGAATTAGAATCTGCGCGTACTGCTCAAAAAGTCCAAAAATATTGTTTAACACACAAAATTTATCTTTCGTTTTTTGTTTGATTTTTTATTACAGATGAACTTTTTGAAATCTTTGGCTGATTCGCAAAAAAAAAACTGATACGATTTAGTTGTTCTTTGTAAGGTACAAATAGTTTTTGTTGACATGCTGTAAACGGTTTAACCAGCAGATGACACTGAACCCACTGAAAGTGTAACTTTCAAGCGGAATTGAGCCTGTTTTTCTTATTTTTTTCCTTATTTTTATCGACAAATTAGAAAATTAATTGGTCAATAATAAAATAACATAGCAAAAAAAGTGGATGCGGGCATAGGCTGAACATCTCAAAACGGGGAATTTATACAAACTGGCGGTCAAACTGGCGGTATTTATTTTTTTTTTAAATTTTGACCGCCGTTCGATGCTTCCATTTGTACTTGGTATAATGACGAGAGAATTTAGCAGTCAGTTGGAAAATCTTCCTTTTAGCTTATTCAGGAATCATTTCACGTTTTGTGTTCAGAGGTTAATCTAAATTAATACGTACAAGTAATCTTACCAATACCATTATTTAGCTACACAATACACGGTATAAAATATGGTTCCATGTATCGTGCAAATCTTAATGTATCATCTCGTGTATACACGTTACCGTCACCCGTTTTCTACTTGTCTTCGGAGGACGTGTTTTAACATGAAAAATACCTAATTGATGTCTATCGCATGCGAAACAGGCGTTTTTTTCGAAACCATCATCTGTATTTCCCGCATGCAGATTTATTAGGCGCGTCCTGTTTTCAAAACGGATAAGCTAAGCAGATGGAGAAAGGACTTAAAAATGTTACATGATGATCTAATTCTTCCTCATTTCTCACGAAAAATACACAAAAAACAAGTTATTTAATAAATTGACTTCATATTTGTCGCAAAATACACGTTGAACAGTTTCAAAATGGAAAATGGGGTTGACGAGTTTTTAGGAACACAACAAATTTATTTCAATTTTATATTCTACTTTGTTTCTCTCCTGTTCGTATAAGCTTCGAAGGGAAAGGGAAACATCAGGAAAAAAACTGAAAACAATATTAATGTCAAAATCCAAAAAATTCACTTTGATTAGTTCTTTGCGTCATTTACGGTTGACAAACTTTGGCTGGAAATTTCAACAATCTCATTATTTTATAAATTTTGGGGGATTCATATTGGTCAATTTCACCATCATATGAAAACAACATCGGGAAAATACACGGTCTGTCCCCTAGGTCCAGCTGGGATTTAATTAATTTTTTTTTTGAAATATATTTTATTACGACGTACGACAAATACTGCACACAAAAATAGTACGCGAACCGAAATAAGTAAAATTATCGTTGAATCAAATTGTTACGTAATTAATCGAAACAAAAAATTAGGCTAGCATTCAATTGCATTATGCAAAGAACATACAAAATCCGTATGATAAAATGGAAAATTAATTTTGAAATTCATTTCGATCGCAACCTGTTACTGCAGTACAAAATGGATTTCAATCATGCCAAAGAAGATTTGGAAGGGGCAGACATAAAATCGAAAATTGACGTGATTAGATTTCAAGAATATTTTGAAAACTGGAATTTAAGAATGGAATTTTGGGAGTGAAGTATCCTCACAGTTTTTTGAATGATTTTTCGAAATTGGGTCTTAAAAAAATTAGGCCTTAAAAATTAGGTCTACTAGGGATATTTCAAGCATGAAGTATTTTCAGAATGAGATATTTTTTAAAGTTTGGATATTTATACAATGATACGCTATATTTGTAAAATATTTCTAAAATAGGAACTTTCTAGAATAGGAACTCTCTAAATTCCATAACTTTCATAACTTTCATAACTTTCATAACTTTCATAACTTTCATAACTTTCATAACTTTCATAACTTTCATAATGGAATTTGGCATAATCAGTATTTCGTAACTATATTTTTAACGGTGAAACAACAAAAATTTGCCTAATCAACGGATAATCAAGGACAATTTTTTGCTGTCTAGGATCTCGATGTAAAACATGTGATTTTTAAAAATCGTTAAACCAAAAATAACGTTTTTTGTGTCATTCAATCACCTTATGCAAAAAACATACGGCGTTGGCAAACAATCCCGACCCGCAACATATTACTACCGTAAAGAGCTCCATTATCGGCAGGATTATCAAAAACGGTTATTGAAATCATTTATTTCGTTATGGGTCGTAATAATCTCGTTGTTTCGGGTCGGAACATGGTTTCATTTTCAACGGTTTCCGCCTCGAAGGAAAACAAAGTTCGAAACGAGTGAAATTAATGGATTTGAAAAAGACAATGTTGTGGTTAACTCCTTGAATCCCACTGCCTGACACGTTTAAGGTCTTGAAAGGTGACATTTGTTGTAATAAAATTACTTCACATTAAATTTAAAACAGTTTTTTGTTGTAAATTAAAAATAAACTTCTGCACGGTAACAAAAACTCACAGTAAATTCTTAAATTGGTATGAACTGGTAGATAAACACGGTATTTAACTCCCAAAGGTCGCGACTGGATACTAACCCGTAGGGGGCATTTGTACAAATTTCCATAAAATCGTTCCATATAAGCTACCGCTCGTTTCACATGAATACCCGCTGAAAAATGGCATTTTTTGTTACTTAATTTCTAGATGGGTATCTCTACAAAAAATAGAATAAAAGTAAAATCGATTAAGGCTGAATTTGGGTCGCAATTGGCAAAATAAAATAAGAGGCGGCCATGGAAGAGGTCATCTCATTTTACATTGACGTGATTGGTTAGAGGTGAACCAAATTAAATGTTCACGTATTAAAAAATACGTCTACCTCTTTCAAGGCCGCCTCATTTTTTAATTTTGCCAATTGCGACCCAAATTCAGCCCTAATCGATTTTATAAGGGAAAAAGAGTGTTAGAGCCAACCATCTAGAAATTAATTAAAAAATGTTTTTTTTTCAGCGGATATTCATGTGAAACGAGGGGTATTTTCGATTTTATTTCCAGAATCATTTTCTTTTAGGTTTATTAGACAGACCAATCAGTTATTTGTTATGAAATCGATTTCGACCAAATTAGGGCCATTCGTGCAGATTTGTACAATTGTTCTCCTAAGGGTTAATAATTGCTTAATTCTACTAGAACGATTTCAGAAAACTTGTTTTCACACATTTTTACATATTTGGAGCAATTAACGCTAAGAGGGACTTACTAATATGATGCTGTTCTACTTTACGTTTTCGAAAATGAAGAAAATTTAATCTTATGATATCCACATCCCGTTTTTCCCTTACTTTGCATAAATTTATTTAAACCTCGTTCCTAATAATCCGTTTTGATATTTCAGCCCGCTATGTGTTATGTAACCATTCCCGGCTTATAATAATAAACGTTTCCCTTAAGATGCTGGCTAAGTCGATTTACAACGTTCTTACATGGATGTTTGTACAAAGCAATTCCAACATGAGGATGGAAATCATGTTTTTTGTTCATGTGATATAAATCTGATCGGGGTCGTGTTTACATGTACAACTCACATGTTTATATGTAAAAAAACATGTTCGACAGGAAGACATATATAGTCCAAGACCGTACGTTGCTTACATAAACCGTACCTTATTTAACCTAACCTTAGCCAAGGAAAGCCGAAGACTATTTTGGCTGAGTTATTAGCAAAAAGCTGAAGTAAGCCAGTTCAATTTTGGTACATAGTTAAGGTAAACTAGGCTTAGGTAAGCCGGAATGCAATTTTGACTTTAAGTGATAGCTTAGATATAATATTAACCTAGTTAAGTTAAATTTGCATCAAGGTATTAGTAATACCGTATTACCATAAAAGTAGGTTAAACCGATATGCATTTTGGTATGGGTAAGGTAAGATAAGGTAAACCAAAGAAAAAACGTGGCTAAGGTAAACTGAGCTAATTTAACATTTTGTGCGACTTTGGTGAGCTGAGCCAAGTTTGAAAATAATTAGGTAAGCTTAGCTAGATAAGAAGGCTTCTTTCAGATTTTGTTTTTAGCTTAAACCTAGACTTAGCCAAAAAAAATATAATCCGAATTTTCTAGGCCCTAGTCCAAGACACTTTTCTTAATCAAAGTTGATGTATTATGGAAACGGGGACCACTTTGACCCCGATTTGCCGATTTATTTTGTCAAAACGACTGGCCAGTTTTGAGTTCACTGAGATCATATCATCAAACATATATCATTTTTTTTTTTGATTTTTGTTCGAAATGGAATAATTACATTAGCATGTGTGACCTCGAGATACCCGAAACGTGTCAAGAACGGACCAAGCAGTTTCAATCTTTTGATTTTTACATATACAATTTGACAAATGAATTTTCAATTCTTAAAATTGTGTGCGGAAGAAAAGTTTTTAGTATTTTTTTCTCACAAAAAATGTGTTTTTCATGGATAAACCACGATATCGGTCAATTATAGACTCTAATTCGTAGTTAAGTAAACTTGGAGATTTTAGATCTTTTATTTGTAAGCCAAATTATTATTATTTTACGTTCTTAATGATCGCAGGTCTCAAAACGTGCAAAACTATGTATCTTGTGACCACTAAATCATCATAATTTCCATCTTAGATTTCAAGTTAAACTTGGACCTAAATTTTCCGGCATTTCACATTCATTTCCTTAGGTGTCCAAATGGAAGTTTAAATAGCTAGAATTATTTGAAACATTAGAATTGCAAATGGAAAAAAATCATACCGTTTGATGTCAAAAATCCGGTTTTTATTATGTAATTTTTGTTTCAAAAATAACTTGATTGTGAAATTTTAGATATTAGGTAGATTTTTTATTTGGTCACCAGTTCGAGGCTAACTTCCAGAACGATTTATATTCGCATAGTCGATAACGTATTGTCAATACATATTGACAATACCGTAGTGAGTTTTTCGTTATACCGTATGTATGTGTTTTAATCGTCGTGATGATCCCACATCACTTTTAAAAATCCGTAAAATCCCATACTTGAAAGACGGTAAATGCACACAACGTACGGTACGTTACCTAACGTACCTCGAAAAAATAACAATAAGATGAGAACTCACGTATTACATCGTAATATTTAGAAGAGTGCGCTAATACAATTGTTGTTCAATAAATTGTATTTTAATCTATTGGTGAGTTTAAGACTTTTTATCCGTTTACGGTCATGCATAGATAACTGAAAATAGCGTGAACAGTTTCGATAACCTCATCTTGACACGGTACACGTCCATGACATCTAACCGTCAAATACAATCAAACTCATTCAGGATTCTATGTGTCAATTTAAAGTAGTACCGTCATTAAACTTACCGCAACTATGACACGTTTTAATCATTTAGATCTTTTCCAAAAAAACATAAATGTTCTAATCGAACACAAATTATATATGTCGATTTTATGATTATGTTGAAAAGTTTGAAATACACCGGGTTTTTTGTCGCGAAACCCGCCCGATAACTGCTCACCCGGTGTACTTTAAATTAATTGGATAGGCTCAATTATTTACAAAATTTGGAAAATAGCATTTTTAAGAAAAATCAAGCAAAGGTGTTTTACAAATTTGAAGATCAATTACATTTTGTGTCCCGTATGTTCCTTTGAACTTTGAGTGCTATTTAAAAAAAATCCAGAACTACTGCTTTGATTTGATTTTCTAGAATACCACACGAAACAACAAGAGGTCATCGCAGGTCATTATAGGTCATTGCATGTCATAAACTGTATGAAATCATGATTTTATGTCATTCTTTTATCCTTTTTCAATACAAAATTACATTTTTAGATACAGAAATAAATGTGCCAAAGTGTTTGAATGGTTCAAATTTTATTAAATTTCTATGACCGGATTATGGAACGATTAATTGGCAAAGGTGCATACAATTCTTTCTACGTCTACTTCCGTCAACCGTGCTAGTCATGCATTTTCAAAACACCTGGAGGTTGATTCGGCTGGCCTTCGCCCGTGTCCAGAAAAACGTGGCGTATACGTAACCGATGATATTTTTGATTCATGCGTCGCGTAACGATAAGTGATTAGGCCTCCGCAGTAGACGGTCATCGCATTATTATGAATGATGAAAACTTATTTCATTTAGTGGAACGGACGTACAAAACATTAAATAAGATCTCTCAATGTGCATCTTTATGTGTGCGACTCGTTAAATTCCGTATACACAGGGTGCGCCGTTATGTTTCACCCGGTTATGTTTGACTTTTTTGAGAAAATATTTTCCCCAAATACATTGTGAAAAATCACGGCGCACCTTGTGTATTTAATTACCTTACCAAAATTTCCCATATTGGGTAAATGGACTATTTCATGACTAGAATTAACCCTCAAAAAAGAAACGAACAAGAAACTGAGATAAGTTTCACGCTGTTTGAAACCACAAATTCGTAGAAGGTTGTGTTTAATCGTTAACTTCAAGTTCAACTTCTCTCGTATCGATTTCGTGCCGGTCTTAAACCGTTGCGTTTACGTGCAAGTTGCTATGAAATCAACTGAACGAACGAAAAACAAAAAATACGCGCTAAAAGGGTATTAGCGATTATTGTAAAAGTTAATACTTCAAGTGTAAATATGCAGGTGATATTTTTTTGTTTAGATGAATGTAAACGCGCGATTTTCATAAAGTTTTTGTATTAATATGCACAATATCATATTGTCAATATGCATTGCAGATTATTGGCTCATTTCTCGAAAAATTGAGAATTTCTTTAAAATTCTCAAAAAATCCTTTTTTTGAAAGTTTCTTCATCAAAATGTTTTTTTAACGAAACCTGTATCTTGGAAACCTTAAGGACGGGTAGGTAGAGTTGTTTACAAATAAAACCCGAAATTTCGAAAATGCATTTTAGTAGTATTTTTTATTTGTTTTATGAATTTGTTCATGTCTGTGTGCACTTATCGACTACCGACAAGTTCATTGGACTACTAATTCTAGAACAATTTAATGCTTGAAATTTGTGTTCAAAATGGATTTACAAAAAAATCACTCTCGAAATTTGTCTGTAAAAATTTAATTAAATCGATTTTTTACGTTGAATTTTTTGACCGTNCTGGAGAAAGTTATGGTCCCCAAAATAATCAAACGTGAAAATTCACTCTTTTTAACGTTAAATAAAAAAAAGAAATAATGAATCGGATGTTAGGAAACATGTTTTATAACGGTTTCCCGGAAAGTGACGTTTGTAAACAACGCTACCTACCCGTCCTTAAGTTTTTTTTCTACACTACTGTACTTGTACTACTGTACTTGTACTACTGTACTTGTACCGAATCCTGATACATAAATGAGAATACAAAGTATGAAAGAGTCACCTTCCAACCCGCAGCAAATTTCAAATGTATATTTTTACGTTTAATTGAGCGCTACAGTCGTTGTGTAAAAAAAAATCGATCAAGTCGTTCTAATTCTGCTGTGATTAAAATGGATTTATTACAATATTTACGTCCGTCGTAATGGCTCAGCTAGATCAAGAAGAAAAATAACGAAAGATTTTTTTCAAACTTGAGTTCGTCAGAGACATGAAAAATAAGCCATTTTTTTATTTTCTCATACGCCTTTTCAAAATTGCATCACGTGAATGCCTTGCCAAAATCAACTCAACAAATTTCTAAAATCTTTGTGAAAAACTATCGGATAGGACACAGTAACTGTAATAGTCATAAGCATTGGCCCAACGCCGTTGGTACAGGGGGTAGGCGAATTCCGGAACACCTCATTCCGGAACACCTCATTCCGGAACAGTTATCGGAAAAAAGTCCAATTCCGGAACGTTTTTTTATTTCCAAAAAGATTTGAAGTCCCATTCAGGAACGAAAAAGTCGAATTCCGTAACGGTTTTTGGGCCAAAAGTCCAATTTCGGAACAAAATGGGACATTGGCTTAAAATTGCAAAGCGTTCCGGAATTAACCTACCATCTGTATATGTTTTTTCATTTTGCATTTTAAATTAAAATCGTAACTTTAGGTGACGAACAACACAAAAAGTATGAGGGGTGGATAGGTGAGTGATAATTAGGACCAGTGGCAGGTGGTTTAATTTGCCCAAGCCCTCTGGTTTTTCGGTGGGGCGATCAAGCTGATTCGTGATCATTTACGACGGCCGTGCTCGGGTTTGGAAGCGCAGAGGGCACCAACTAAGATGGATTTCTTTAACCCCTCGATGACCGAATATCGAATTTCAATTGGGTTTAAACGATTAATATTCTCTGAAAGTTTCCCAGAAGTCAAAATTGTGTTTAGCCCATAGATGCCGTTTAGCGACAATTGGTCATTGAAAATTTCGAAAGTTTTTAATTGTGATTTTTGAATGATGCGGATACATTATATTAAGGTATTGATGGCACACGGACATCACGGATACTTAAACACAAAACAGTGCTCGATTTGCACATACCCACAGTTTTTCATAAATATGAACAAATTATCAAACAGATACTAGTCGTTGACATTATTTCTTTCAATTCAATAAAGAACAAATGGAAAAACATTTCAGTCAACTCATTCAATTTCATGAAAAACTGTCGATGTAAACCCTATAACCAGTTATGTTAACAGTTCTCAGTTATTCCACAACTGTTCGTGTCAAATGCTACTTTTGAATAAATTGGTCATTTTAACATAACTAGGTGATAAACACATATGCTCAGACGATAGTTCGAGCGGGATTCTTTGTGCATTATAAGGTTGAAAGAAGGAAGTTTTCAAAAGTGCCCGTTAAGGGCGCAGGGGCTTTATTCGATCGCGACAGACCGTAATCATTTACGAAGTTCCAGCTCGGGCCGAGGAAGGGGGCTGCGAGAGGCACCAACTAACATGGATGTTAAACATTCCGTACTCAATAGCGCCAAAATTTTCTGACACGAACTTGCAGGACAACTTCTGTCGCACCCATGTTTATTATAATTATTATTTTGTACGTGATTTCAAAAATTTGTCTCCTTTTTCTCTCTCTCTCAACTTTCGAAAATTAACTCGCCGAGAAGTTAACTCGTAGGGGTCAACTTTGTGCTTAATGTTCACTTACCCGAACCATTGACGCTACTGGCAAGCAGTAAAACAACAAATGAAAGTTTCATTTTTGTGTGTTTTTAGACTCCTCTGGCTAGCTCCGTCTTCTCTTTCCTTCTTCTTCGTATAAAATATTCTCTAAAATCCGTATCGAAACGGATTCGTTAAATCTCTCGATGTGGAAAAAACCACGAATTTCAACTGGTTTTAACCCGTATAAATATGACAAAATACACCTCTCTCTCTCTATAACCTATAAAATACAAAATAAATACAAAAAAGTTGGGTTTCTCTGTTTTCGCCGGCTGATTTGAAAGCCGTTGAATAGATGAAAAAGACACAAAAGAAAAATAGAAAAAAGGAACGCTACTTGGTCGATGCCACGGTGAATTTTTTCGGCTGTTCAGAATAGAATGGAAGCGCCAGGGGCACCACACGCCAGAGGGAGCCATAAGGTCGTGAGGTTGTTATGCCCACTTTTACGTTTCTTCTCTCGCTAGCTAGCTAGGCCTGATGCTCCCATCAAGTACCTTTAAGGCGAAAACAATAAAAAAACTTTGCGCTTTAGGCCATACTAATATTGATATATATATAAAGCCAAAAGGGTTGAAACTATCTATAGTTAATACAATTTTTAATGCAACTTTTATCAAGCGCCAATCCAGTTTTAACAAAAAAAAACATTTTTTATGTGTTTTTGAAATTTTTTATTCATATTGAATACAGCACCTCAGCAATAATGTTAAACCAACAGTGCTCAAAAATAGTTCCTGTAATTCAATCTTGGTAATAATTGGATTAGGTGATTGCCAATCACTGATTAGTAACGTTATTGTCAAAAACTTTGTGAAAACCACAATACGGCTTGCCTAAAAAACGTTAATACGATCGACTTTGTTAAGATAAGTGGTGTTAAGACAACATGTTAGCAGACGTAGTTAATAAATCTGAGAGATCTTTAAGAACTTTGGAAAAATCATTATTGAAAATTTGGTAAAAAACGTACTGAAACACTTAATATGTAACCAATATATATGTAACACTATACCGGTATATACGTTAGCAACATTTTATATGTAAGCTGTAATTATAAACTAGTTTATATATTATTTGAAAGGGCGTTTCTATGGTAAAGCGGAACCGTTGTCGCTCGAGAGACAACTAAGTTACGTCTAAAAATTGTGATCTAACAGAGCCTCTTCAAGATAAGTCGTGGTTGCGAGAACGTTACAAAATCGCGAGAACGTAGTGAGAAAGAGAAAGTGAAAGTGTTACGTTCTCGCATCCATGACCGTATTCAACAATTATGTTGCCCTTGCAATCGTTTCTTACTGTTTTACAGTTATTTTTTTTAAATTCTGTTTTCTAACCATTTTGGCGCAGAGCGTAGGCGCAAGAGCGTAGGCCAAAAGAAAAACAGTGATTTATAAGGGGTTAGTTCCGAACCAAATAAAAATCAATGAATGAAAATTTCAGTGCACTTCTGTTTTACATACTTAAAAATTTTTTGCGTCAGTCTATCTATTTTCAGAATCAGACGACGCCGACGCATTATTTTTTTTAATTAAAAAAATCGATATCTTGTGAAGATCAGATGCAATAATTGTAATTTTTAGACCTGTCCGCCTCTTTCTGCGTCAATGGTAAAACCCAGACCGAAGTTTTATTTTATTTGATATTTTACTCATTGCCCATATTCAGATTAAAACTTGCATATTTTTTTTAATCTTCTCACAAAATCGTTAACCAGATTAATTCACCCATTTGGTGAGCGAAATTCTAGCGTTCGTTTAGCTCAAGCGGTCCGTATTTATCTATACATAAACCTAAAATGGTGCAATTGTCAAATTAGTGGAATTTTTTATAACGAACGTCAGCCTGTTAATCCCTTTCTGCCCAAATAAATCCTCCGTTTGATTGACTCACACGCTTATTCATAATCATGATGCATCACGACAAACGGTAAAAACGGTTTTATTTTGATGTTTTCCGCTTAATTCCATTAACGATAAATAAATGGGGGAAGAGTTAAAAAAGCAAACACCAAAAATAATCTCGCGGGTAAAAAAAAAGTTGGAGTTAGTTTGTACTTATGACAAAAATTGCACATTTCTATCGAATACGACTTTCCTTGAATAAAGAAAGCTCCCCCTTTTTTAAGATTCCATAACATCAATAAATAAAATCTGTTTAAGTCTAAACTAGGCATATTATGCACTTGATTATCTATCGAAATGGATAGGACTTTAACTGCTGCTCACTGCTCCACGAAACTACTGGTGGACAAAAGCGCCCCGTGTCACCAATGTAGAGCAACTAAGAAAAAATATGAAATTTAAATGCAGCATGTAAAAATAGAAAAAAACGTAACATTGAAATATTTACGAACAATGCTTCATTTTAAAGCCAGCGAGAAATATAAAGATGTTTAATCCGCGCTTGTCCCGTCCAAGTTTAAATGAGCGTATTATATACATTTTCGAAGATGATTAAAGAATGAACACACAGATTAACTGTGAATTTAGTTTTATGACATTTTTTTTTAAAGTCGGCGTATCCCAAAAAACGTAAATTGAATTTAGTTAATATTTTTTTAAATGGAAAATTCCCAAAAAACGTAATTAATTAAACTTTTTCCCAAATTCACCCAAAACTCTTCAGCAAAGAGTTTAAGACTCAATTTACATCCCGTACCTAAGTAAGTTAACATTCTTCAAGTAAGTTAACAAAATTTTTTGTCGATGTTAGCAAGAACCGTCCAAATTCCAGTTAGTTAAAAGTTTTTTCATGTTTTCCAGCACTTCCACCTACGCGCTACTCAACTTCGTTAACAATCTTCAAGTAAGTTAACACTTACTTTAATGTTGTTAACTTACTTGAGTAAGGTACAATTTAGAACTTTTGAAGTCATTTTGAATGCATTTTAACAGACGTGTTTATCTCTTATTCTGACAAAAAAAAATTGTAAATTTTGTGAAGCAACGGGCAAATTTTATATTTTAGGGGTTATAATATTATAGCTATCAACTACTTTTTGTTAATTTAGCATTGGAACTCCAGCTTAATAACAATAATGTGATAATCAAATTGGGCGACCCAAAATTTATTATTTTTTCGTTATTCAGTTGATTTTTGTTATGTATTATCTCAATCTGTATTGACGGCTACGGTACGAAAATTTATTTTTGGTAGGGCCATGGAGCTTTCGTAAACTTTATAACGCTATCTCTTCATTTATTTTAGGCAAAATAGTCCATATTTTAATTTCGAGATTGATTCCAAATCGGCCACGACCGACTTTGCTAAATAGATAAAATAAAATGATTGGGACTTTATTTTCTTCTCTGGGTTCCGAATTTAAAGCTAATGCGTTAACTCCTAGCGTTACACCTTTATGTCCTGAATTTTAAAGGAATGAATATACTGGGTGCGCTGCAATATTTAACCTTTTATTCTATGATAGATAGGCACCGTTTGAATCGGTCTCTCCTCGTTTGTGGCGAAACGGTAATCCGCCAAAAATTTCTCCATTTCTGGCCAATCACAAATTGTGCTCGCAAGAGAAAAATTATGCTCGCAAGAGAAAAATTATGCTCGCAAGAGAAAAATTTCCGCGGAGTAACCTTTCGACACAAACGAAAAGAGATTCAGACGGTGCCGATAAGTATTTAAAATATTTTTTTATATATATTTTTCATTGTGTTCACTAAATTGTTAGTTAAATTTTCAGGCAAAATCAAACTTGAATAACATTTGTTAGACCTAATATAAAATTGCCGACAATTTAGTCTGGTTTTGATGGTCCGATTTCTGTTGTACTGGAATATATTAATAATATCTTTAAAATCAATTTTCAAATTGACTAACTGAATAATTTTCAGCAAATTTATCATTATATTTTAGTACTCGGTTGGAAATCGGCGCTCGATGTCTAGAAGAGTTCAATGCAATGGAGGTAGAGGCTGCTTGCAACATACAGGATAATCTGCATTTTTTTTTGTAAGATTGGTAAACAGGCATTTCTTATTTCGGACATTTTACTCGTCGCGCCCTCGGCGTCAACGGCGCGCCCTCAGTCCTATCTCACGTGATGCTGAGAAGTATTTCTTCTTTTTGGAAATGTGTTTTCACTTTGACTCATGGGCGCCACCATAATAAAATATTATTTTTTTCTTTTTTTTTCGCGTCCAGGATCACGTGGTGTACTCGACACGACAAAAGTAAAAAAATATATTTATCGGGTGAGGTATCTTGGATCACGTGCTGTACTAGACTCGCGAAAAGAAAAAAATATTTATCGAGTGAGGTATCTTGGATAAAGACGCGCGAGTGCACTAATGGGATATAATTAAAAACATTGTTTTTTCCATTTTCATATTTTCAATATTTTTTATGTAGTTTTCAAATTACATATGAATCATATGATATGATATTTTCAATAAAAATTTTAAAGAGCTAAAATCTTTGTATTTAGACAAATGCGAAAGTTTTAGGAAAAACAATTGTTTAACTGTGATCGAGTCAGACATCATTATTTTTTTCGCTAACTGGGTTTGACCAAATTCCGCCCTCCGGATTTAATGAATAATAAATAGAACAAACCATTTTTCTTTTCGATAATGAAATAATTGTCTTGTATGCTTGGCAAAGAAAAAAAAAGAAAGAAAAAAATTCCGCTCCCTCTAAAAATGTTGTAGTACGCAGCGCTGCTCGATTGGCCATTTTTAATTGCATACTGAATTACGACATGGTAACACTTTGGAGAAAAACGATTGGTGGAGTATTAAGAGCTAGATTTACCACCACAGCTAACCACATACGATCATCATAAATCGTATATCATATAAGGTATATGGTGTTTGAGTTCAATCATATTTACCTCAATAAATTGTCATTGTTTAAACATGTTTTCAATGCAAGCTTAATTTGTACATATCATTTCAGTTTTTTTTTTGTTGTCTAGTTTTTTAATAAATATTTCGTTAAGTTCTCTACCTGGTGTTTAAAGAGGATTTTACACCCTTTTCCCAAATGTTTTCCTTTACATGCCCCCAATTTTAAAAACGACATGGTAAAAAAGATTTTTTTTTTAATTGAGTTAAAAATTAGGTGCTAAAATTAATGAGCTAATAACAGTATTAAAAATTTTAAATAGTCTAAGTAATAGTCTTTCTCTGATCCATGGATGTATTAATAAGACATTACCGAAGTTATTTTACCTACACCAGACCGCAAGATTTATTNAATTTTAAAAACGACATGGTAAAAAAGATTTTTTTTTTAATTGAGTTAAAAATTAGGTGCTAAAATTAATGAGCTAATAACAGTATTAAAACTTTTAAATACAGTCCTATCGCCTTTTTCTTTACAGCCTTTTTCTTGACAAAAACCTCGTTTCTTGACAGATTTTAGGCGCTATGACTCATATGGTCGGTGTCCTTTTTCTTGACAAATTTCCTTATCTTGACAATTTTCTCTAAATCCATATGTAATTTTTTGAAATTTTATCACCAAGTTTTTACAAAAAAATATTTTACTAGTTTTATATTTAACTGTTTCATATTTTAATACATTAAATCACGTTTCTTCGAGAAAAATCTTCTTCAAAACTGTATTTTCACCATTCACATAGGTGGTCGAACAGTCGGTTTCCCAAATCTTGACAGATGTCCTTTTCTTGACAAATTCTCCTTTTCTTGACAGATTTCAGGCCCTATGAGTCATGCGAAAGTGTCAAGAAAAAGGCGATAGGACTGTAGTCTAAGTAATTGTCTTTCTCTGATCCATGGATGTATTAATAAGACATTACCGAAGTTATTTTACCTACACCAGACCGCAAGATTTATTGCACTTTGAGAAATAAGAAGCGTTTTTTACGATGTGGCTTATCTTAGTGACCTCTCTCATCTATACACGCGGCTATTTACTGTTGCAATTTTCCTGTCTAAAAGGAATTTCCTAATTCGTGTCGGTACTATCTATGTATAAGGGTTCACAGGACGACAAGCGTTTTCCTTTTTTGCGAATACCGTGGATTCTTATCGAAAACACCAAGCCGAAAAATACATAATTATATTTTTCAATATTATTAAAGAAACAAAATAACGTTTTTAACTGTTCTGAACTGTTCGATTTTCATGCCTTCCAAAAATGAGTATTACTGTATAAGATATTCCAGAAAATATTTTTTTTACAATTTTCTGACATTATTTTACTAGAGTCGGTTTCATATAAAGATTGCCACTTTTCAAACGCGTTTGTTTTGAGAAACTTCTGCAAAATTAAAAGGTAAAACAAAAACGTGTTTATCAATATTCGTGGTAAAATTATATATGAATTGTCAATGATTGTGGTGAAAATCGCCTTTCGTGACCACTTAAATGCATTAGATATACCGTTCGCGGTCGTCAGGGGTTAATCAAAAATCTACAATTTGCTCTAAACTAAAATACGCTATAGTTTTTTTATTGCCGAGATTACACTGGGACTATATTTTAATGAACAAAAACACGACCAAACTACTATTATAGTAGTTTTAACAATTTTTGAATGTTTTTTACAAACAAAAGTATTACAAAAGTATGTACTATTACAAAAGTATTACTATTAGTTACAAAAGTATTACTATTACAAAAGTATTACTAAAACTCCCTATGTCTCACTGGTGGAGGTTAGATACTGTTGTTTCATTGGCCCGTCTCCTCTCCTCCTGAATAAGACGTCACTCAGAAGAAGATAGGCAGTTTTGGACGAAATATTTCAATAATTGTTAATATTTATTTTGTATATAAAAGTCCGCGTTTAAAAGTCGTGTAAAAATTCGTGTTAAAATCGATGTTAAAATTTGAATTAATAATTTGCTTGTTAAAAAGTATGTTTGCTTTTTCACCATTCCAAAATCGTCCATGTTTTAATATTCTACTAAAAAAGCGCTGAAATGAAAATATTTCTAAAAAAGGTGGGAAGTTCTCAAATATTTGATACTTCTTACGCAAAAGCTTAGTCTGATAAAATTTTACGGGTGAATCGTGATTATTTATTCGGGTCGGTATCGTCGTAGTCGGTTCACTAACTGCTGTTTCCGCACCCGAATCCGATTTCACGTTTTGGACATGGGGAAAATCACTTTTGTCCAAAATTCCATTTCACTATTTACACCTCGCGCGGATATTGGAAGGTTTGATTTTAGGATTTTTTTTATTTGATTTTAATATTTTTTTCATTCCTGATCAGCCTAATTTAATCATCGGATCCTTGGCGTGTTGAGACGTTCGAGAACGTTCATCGGAATTATTGGTAACATAGCTGTAGGAATTGACTTAGAATCAAGACTTTTATGTGAACATCTAGTAACTGGAGGGGATGTAAAAACATAAATATACTTGTTTTTACGTCACTTTCGAAGAGGACTGAAATCTAGCAACCGCAGGGTCCAAACTATTCCATTTTTACCTGCTCATCTAAGCTATGTTAACGTCTCGGAGCAGAAATTTGCCCCTTATTTTCACAGAAAACATTGTCGGCTTCTACTACTAGGGTTTTGCATGAATATTCGCCGTTTTCCCATATTCCATATCCCATATTCCGAATATATATGATATTCGAGTTTTGGACGTGCGGAAAAAAACTTGAGTTTGGCCATTTAGAAATTACGCAAGAAAAACGGCGGAAATTCATGTAAAACGCTGAGTAGCTATTTTGGCCAACTGAAAAAAAATGGTCAAAATTATATGTAATTTTATTTTTCAAAAAGTTATTTATTAGTTTTGTTATCAGCGTGTCTGTAGGGCACGGAATGCCCTACAGGTTAAATTTTCTTAGTATTTTTTTGAAATTTCAAAAAATGGGCTTCATTCACAAGACCATAATAAATTTTGTCTTTATGTTTCAATTTTTTAACGAACATCTCGAGTTATAATTATTTGAGTGGTCCATTTTTCGTAGTAGTATGAATAATGGGCGCATCAATTAAAATTGACTTAGAACTCACCTGTCTAACTTCCTTTTGCAACTTCCAAATTACCCTAAACCCGGATTATGAAATTATCAACTTGTTGCTCTAGCTGCTAGAGTCTAGCATCTTGGCCAAGTTTCAGCAATTTATAGATGGCTCCTTAAATGTGGCGTTTATATACTTTATAACGCACTAAAATTTCAACAAAAAATTTCTCCGGATTTATTCAATACTGGTGTGTGTCGTCAGTTTGTCACCGACATCGACACGGGTCATAGATAAGACCGAGTACTGTTTTAAACCTACAAGTGAAATTTGGTCGGTGACACTTTTTTGCACACACCAGTAATAAATGAATTTAACAGAAACATCATAGTTAAAATATACGAAAAAAGTAAGTAAGTTGACGAACAGACTGAGCTGTGAGCGTACGATTTAAATAGGTTCTAGCAAATAAGGGTGTCAAAACATTAACATACTTTACGTCAGACTGATGATCACACTGTTTATGATGCAAATAATGCGTTAGTGATCTTGGGGTTCAATTTTTACTAGATGATTGTAAAGACATTACCAAAAAAAGCAGCGTCATTTCAGTGAAAACCTACTTAATGGTGGATTAGGAGAAATGTTGGATGCCTAAACATGTTCACGTTTTTTCCCGACAAACATATATATATATTGATCTGCAAGAATTATAATTGCCATAAAAATAATTACTGTCCCATAACTAAATGGACAAAATAACAAGTGCTCCTTGTTATTGTGCAGTAGACTACAATACAAAATTATGTTTTTTGTTTCAAATCATTTTGTATTATTGCTAAAATTGTTAACGGAGTCCTAGCAGACAATTTGCTCTTGAATGTGACATTAAGAGGTATATACCAGGTATATAATATACCGTATATTACCTAGAAATTCTAGGATAAGTAACATTATGTTACTTATTAGTTTCTTTATCCTTTTTCCACTATTGAAACTTTATACGTCCGATACCTAGACGATATTTACATCTTGTCACGAAAAACCGAAACCTTAAATAAAGCTCTCTCTCTCTCTCTGACATTAAAGAACTATATTTAAAAAAAACGGTTTTTCACAAAAATTGATAGATGAAAAAATTACAGAAATACAAACGATGAAAAAATTCGCTCCTTCCGAGAAACGTCAAGCTCACGAAGAAGAGTTAAAAAATCATACTGAACGAAATTTTTCGATATCTTTGCCATACACGTTTGGAAGATGCGATCAAATTGCCCTAACCATCATACATGCTATTAAAAAAAAATACATTACATTACAAAACAAATTTTGCTTGGTCTACAATTAGATTAAAATATTGCAAAGACGATTTCGACAAAAACGGTGTCATTTATCAATTCACTTACCCTTGCTAACATAAATATATCGGTGAATCGTTGAGAATTCTATCTTCACGTGTTAAAGAATACGGACAACCCTCACGAAACACAGCGGTATATGAACCTATTAAACAGTGCGATCAATATAAATTGAAAGCTACACATACTAAATTTAAGGATACACCAAATCCTAATTTTGCTTTACTGAAATTACATTTCGAACTTTTAAAAGGTGTCGAATTACACTAAACGTAAAGAAATGGAAAGTCTTATGATCACCATACTCAGGCCTAAACTGAACGACCAAATTAAACATCGAAATGTGACCATTATATAACACGGACATTGACTACCTCCCTTTTTGGTGTCCGTGTTAGCCCCAGGCCGCCTGAAAAGTTTCGTGGAAACTTTTTGGCCAGCTTTTTTAAGTTTTTTTTATTTTTTTGAAAAGTGTCCTTAAATTTTACCTACGAATTGTATACCCACTCCGTATTACCAAATTGTATCTCAGGTGCGCCACGTGTTTTATATTCGTACAATTTTTAAACAAGATTATTACCAGAGTTATAAATAGAACGTACATGAATAATCCTGCTTCCAAATAAATTGAATATTCCTTAAGTCAATTTGAGATTGCGAATTGTAGACCAAATTTGTAAACGGTCGGAATTCCGATCACATTGTCCCTTTTTCAAAACGTTAACCTTATTTTATTTCTTTATTTTGCTTTCAATTCAAGAAAAAAAAATGCAGCGCACNAATAAATGAATTTAACAGAAACATCATAGTTAAAATATACGAAAAAAGTAAGTAAGTTGACGAACAGACTGAGCTGTGAGCGTACGATTTAAATAGGTTCTAGCAAATAAGGGTGTCAAAACATTAACATACTTTACGTCAGACTGATGATCACACTGTTTATGATGCAAATAATGCGTTAGTAATCTTGGGGTTCAATTTTTACTAGATGATTGTAAAGACATTACCAAAAAAAGCAGCGTCATTCCAGTGAAAACCTACTTAATGGTGGATTAGGAGAAATGTTGGATGCCTAAACATGTTCACGTTTTTTCCCGACAAATATATATATATATTTATCTGCAAGAATTATAATTGCCATAAAAATAATTGCTGTCCCATAACTAAATGGACAAAATAACAAGGGCTCCTTGTTATTGTGCAGTAGACTACAATACAAAATTATGTTTTTTGTTTCAAATCTTTTTGTATTATTGCTAAAATTGTTAACGGAGTCCTAGCAGACAATTTGCTCTTGAATGTGACATTTAGAGGTATATACCAGGTATATCACCTAAGAATTCTAGGATAAGTAACATTATGTTACTTATTAGTTTCTATATCCTTTTTCCACTATAGAAAATTCATACGTCAGATACGTAGACGATATTTACATCTTGTCACGAAAAACCGAAACCCAAAACATCTTAGATTTAATGAATAATTTTGATCCTAATATTAAATTGACAGTTGAAAAAATAACACCTTACCGTTTTTAGATACTTGTATTTTTATTGACAAAAATGATACATAACAACTTAAGATGTACAAAAAACCATCTTAAAGATGTTAAAATAAACTTCAAAGTAAGTGTTTCGCCCAAAAGATACCTAATCTCATCACTTGTAGGCGATATTTACCGTTGTAATAATTGCACCACCACCGATGAGACCTTAAATAAAGCCCTCTGACATTAAAGAACTATATTAAAAAAAGGTTTTTCACAAAAATTGATGCACAAAATCACAGAAATAAAAACGATGAAGAAATTCCGAGAAACGTCAAGCTCGCGAAGAAGAGTTAAAAAATCATCCTGAACGAAATTTTTTGATATCTTTGTCATACACGTCTGGAAGATGCGATTTAATTGCTCTAACCATCATACATGCTATTAAAAAAATCTCACTACATTACAAAATAAATTTTGCTTGGTCTACAATTAAAATAGCAAACATCGTCTAGATTAAAATACACAGGGTGCGCAGTTATCTTGCGAGCAGTTATCTTGCGAAAATTGCCGCTCGTACGCTTATCTTGCGACTTGCCAGAAAACTTTTTTTCAGAATTTTCGCCCACACACTGAGCAGTTATCTTGCGAAAAATATTTTGAAAAAATTTTCAGTCACTATTTCCATGCGCACAAATCACTGAAAAAAAAAATTAGTTCAGTAACTACACTTTAGTTTGGTTATTTATTGACATGTTACCAAATTATTAGTATAACAAAATTTACGGGACAAAATAATACATAGATGTATACATATGTTTTGTATCGTGACAAAAATCAAGCATGACTAAAAAAATGACGCTGTGTCTTTATCGGTTAAGGTTATTTTCTTTTTCTTTATTCCAAATGGTTAGAACTTTTGACACAATTTTAGACGTTTTTGTCAGAATTCAAAAGAGTCCGCGTCACTCTTTATCCGGTCACTCTGCCCGCTCGTGCGTTCATCCGGCCAAAAAAATCCTATGGGTTGAATTCANCAACTCCGTATACCAACTCCGTATACCAACTCCGTATACCAACTCCGTATTACCAAATTGTATCTCAGGTGCGCCACGTGTTTTATATTCGTACAATTTTTAAACAAGATTATTACCAGAGTTATAAATAGAACGTACATGAATAATCCTGCTTCCAAATAAATTGAATATTCCTTAAGTCAATTTGAGATTGCGAATTGTAGACCAAATTTGTAAACGGTCGGAATTCCGATCACATTGTCCCTTTTTCAAAACGTTAACCTTATTTTATTTCTTTATTTTGCTTTCAATTCAAGAAAAAAAAATGCAGCGCACCGTAAATTATTGTAATATCTGCCTACTATTTATTATGAAAACTAACTGGCCGAGAAGGGAAAATATATTTTCGTTCGTCAAATGCAATTTAGTCGGGGCACAAACCGTTCGCTTTTCATTACCGTTTTTTTTTCGTATTTTTGACAATAATTCACATGGTTTTCATTGCATCACGAACGAAAGAAAAAAAAGTCCTTTTTCGTGCACGTCATAAACGTTCACTGTGCACTAACGGTATAGAATTGTAAATTATTGAAACTAGATTTTTGAGTGTGCCACACGTCGCTTTAACTATAAACTTTGTTGACACTACAGAATGATCAAGTATATACTGTGTGGTCCAGCAATGAATCAGACAGAGCAAATTTTGACACGCATTTTTCATGCAGAAATAATATAAAAGTGCGTGCACAAATTAGCCCTGGCCAATTTATTGTTGAACCACAATGTTAGGGACAACTTTGGGGTTTATACTTTTAATCACACTGTAAGTTTGATTGTAATCCTTAAATTTTAAACAGCCCATCAGTTTTTGAGGTGAATTTTAATTATGAAAGTTCAGATTTTTCAAATAATTGTTTTTTCTCATTAAATTTTTCGAATTTAGGATTATGGAATTTTATTTAATTAAAATCCCTGCAGACTTGGTACGTACATTTTAAACATTAAATACACCGCGTTACCCGTTAACACCATCAAAACCTCAAAACCTGTTAATATTATGGAATCTTGTTAACATAATGTGGTAGGGGGTTTGATAAAATAAAAAAAAATCGAAGTTAATTAAAAATCCACATTTTTATTGAAATTGTATAATTCCAAATCATGCAATGTTGCAAAGGTGAACCATAAAATAAAGAAAGCGGTATATTTGGCGGAAAATATCAGAATGTTTGTTGATTGTTTGATGCCACTGTACGTTCAGGAGTTCGACAAAAAATTATGTCATTGCATCAGAGCGGAAAAGCGTTGAAGTGCACGCCACAAACGTTCACAGTGCACGGAGGGTATCAAGTGGTAAATTACCGAAACTAGTAGAAGAAGCGATTTTGACCGTGATATTTCAAATTTAACGAGGATCAACTTATCGCATTTACAAGCGATTATACCTTATTATTCTATTTACTCAGACTCGGGTTATCATATTCCTTACTTCGAAAACTGATGCACACTTTCATTTTTATCAAAACGATTGACCATTTGGTGTCCTTATTTCTTCTTTATTCTGTAGTTTCAGGAGAAACACAATAAGGTATGCAAGGTTTTAAAAACAAAACCGCAGTAGAAAAATTCACTGAATAATTTTTAGAACAAATTTTTGGAAAGTTTTCGAAAAATGATTTCTGACAAATTTTTTTAGAGTTTTAAAATGGTGATTCTCTAAAAAGGTGTTTTGCATGCTATATATGCAACGATTAATGTTCATCATTTTCAAGGTTTAAAATGATTTAGCGTGATTTTATTAAATTGGCGCTTTCAAGATTACGTCCCAGACAGTAACAATTAAGATACTATCACCATTTATTTCGAACCCAGAATGATTTTATTTCAGCTATATTGGTAGGCCTATACACCAAGAAGATATAATGGAAAGATATAATGGAATTTACCCAGTGTGCTACTCACTTCTAGATTTGTTTCCAAGGTCTAAATCTGTCAAAACTCGTCAAGATTACCGGTTTTGTGGGAATCTATCAATGCCTTTCAAATAGAAACGTCACAGAATTGTACTTGTATTGTTAGTAAATACTTCTTTAACCCCTGAATACATGTGAAAAAATATTCCGTAAAAATATATTACGGAAAATGGTCCGCACCAGCAATTAGTTATGTTTGATGATATAAATGAGGATTAATGAATAATCTATAATTAAAATTTGATGTAAAATTTTTTTTATAAACTCGTTACCGAGATTCTCAGAGAAATGTTTCTTTCAATAGAAAAAAAAACGCGGTACCTAATAGTTACGCTCATAGTTATGGCGTATTTTTTCATAGTTTCGAAGATAGTTACTTTTTATCTAAAAAGTAAAATTCAATTAACTTATTTATACAGTTGTAGTATTTATACAGTGTAGTATATATATTCTCATACAGTTAAGTTTTCAAAAACATTACTCAACCGGAAATCCGTCCTAATCGTCGTACGTCCGATAAAC
>SCLG01000158.1:669669-685463 GCA_004367875.1 Oikopleura albicans
CAAAAATCGTCTGGATTACCGCTTGGGTTAAGTCAATCGATGACATTCTAACAAGTGAGGCAACAAAATGTGCAAAAAGAGATTCATGATGAACACTTTTCTTGTCAAAAATACCAAACGTCTTCAAGATCCCGAAATTTCGTGTAAATCTTGGCCGAATGATCCCACGGAATCCCGAACGTGCTGTGATCTCAGAAAAACTTCATATGTGCTTCTCATTTAAGTCACGACTTATTCGTGATGAAGTGCGAATAAAGTGGTAATAAAGTGATAAAGTGAGAATAAAGTGATTAAGTGAGAACCTAAAGGTCATGTTATGATTGTTTTGTTACATTTTCTACATTTTTTCTTTCGCACCCAAGGTCAGATTCGAACTGTAGCAACGCGCTGCTGTGCCACCTTGAACACTCTGGCGCGCCATTCGGTGGATGGTTTTACGGAGCAAACAAAAGTTCAATTTTCCGCAACGATCTGTATTAAGACTTGCGTGTAAATTAAATCACAAACATTATGTTTTGAGACACTTTGTATGTTATCAAATTTTCAAAGAAATAATAATAATGATTACGAAACGAAAATGGAAAGATAACGGTGCTTCCGATTGTTGGGTAGAGTTGATCGCAATTTAACAAAAAAAAATCAATAAAACCGTCGTAATAGAAGGGTGGTTAGAAAATGGGGATTACCGAGCGGGGCGCTTAACTCGTGAAGATTCCGTTGCAACATCACGATAAGCATCGGACATTTATTGGGTGCCAAAGAATGCTCAACGTGACGTGATCCCGAAAAGCGATAATTGTTGTTTGCCACTTAGGCCCGTGCTACTGACGGTATCATTTATTTACTCAAAAACATAATAAGCTCCCAAAGAAACGTAGTGAAATATCGGGTCACGATGAAAGCATAAGCTATTTTCTTATAATATTCCAAATTGTAATGCTTAACTCCCAGGGGGAAGTGCGTGTAAATAGACACGCAAAGTGCTTTTTTCGTCATTTTAAGGCATATTGAGGTCCCGTAGGGCAAAACGGGTATTGCTGACCCCCCCTCAACTTTTTGAGATAATTCGATTGACGGTATCACCGATAATTTTTGCCAACCGGAAGGTTGAATAAAAACCGGTCAAAATTTCCGGTTTCTTAAATTTCGCTGAAACTTTGGTCAGGGGGGTTTCCAACATCACTGAACACCATGGTAACCTTGATTTTACCAAGTTTTTTTCTCCAAAGTCCTGTAGAGCGTATAGGAAGATTTTCAAAAAATCGTTTTTTGGTGTCAAAAGTTGTCCCAAAAGTTTATTTAGATTATTTTTCTGACTTCTTTATCCAAAANTTACTCGATAAGCTAATAGACTTTCATCTACACCTCGCAAAATATCAAGTCGAGCAATTTGTAAGCTCAAGCAATTTTCCTATAATGTTTCAGAAAGCTGCCGAAATCGTAAACGTCGCCCCCTCTGTTTTCGGTAGTAATTTTCTTATCGAAATTATTGCTTTACTCAATCTAAAAAATAAGTGCTGCTAGGGTTTCACTTGAAAATGAGCTTCCGGAAATAATATGTAAAGTTGGTCAAAGTTGCAAGTTAACTGCCACAGCTCAAGTGTTCCGTTTAAAGCGGCCGGGTTACGGCCTCATGATTGTCTCACGATTTTAACACCGTTTAGAGACAAAATCGTAGCCTATGATTCATAGATGTTACGAATAAAATTTCTTTGTATAAGCCGTTTTCCTTAATAAACCCGGTGCCCTCCTCGTAAACCACGTCGTTGGATTTTCAATTTTAACCTCCAGGCGCGCAAATTGAGCCTCGAGTCCACAACACACTGGTCCAACAAGTTCACAACAGCACTGGTGCAAGCTGATAATTATTCTGTGAAAAGGGCGATTTTCAGTAAAAAAAGTTTGAGGCTTCAATTTGAAGCCTTCAAAGCTGAAAAAAACAAGTGTGCCGGATACATAGGTCCTGCAGAGAAACCAAAACAACGATATCAAATCGATCATTATTCGGCTAAACTAGAGCAACTGCTTGCTTATTGCAACAAAAGCCGTTAGCCGGAAGCTTTCATTTACATAATCTGCCGAGCAACCGCGAAATAGTATAATGATCAAAAACTTGAAGTCGTCTGTCAAACAAAAAAAATATTAACCGAGTTGGTCGAGGTGTGAGCCATATAATTCGACCGCAAATCTATATCTAACTATTTTGTGAATGTCCCTTTTTTGCATTTTTCAACCTCTTGATAGCAGTCACCAAATTCAGGTTCAGGTTTTTTGGAGTTTTGAAACGATCAAAAAATACCAAAAATATTATAAAGAATATAAAGTAAAATCACAAAATAAATACTTTTTCGTATGCTAAGTGGGTATTTTTTTATTCCCTCGAGAACGTTGGGTTTTTTATGACTTACATATAAGGTTATAGGACAAAACATACTAGAAGTTTATACTCAGGAGGACTGATTAGCTAATAATCTGTCTTGAAAAAAAAACCATTGACTTTCAAAATAGGAACATGGCACTGACTTTATGCAATTTTCAAACAAACCACCAATGAGCTGGATATTGTTACATCAAAAAACGCGACGTCTATATGTTAATCGATTAAAGCAACTGTGATTTTCACAGTGGGTTTGTTACTGGCTGAGATTTTACTCCTGTAGGGATGGTTTGGTTAAAATTTATAAATTCGCTTGCCAAAAAACGTGGTTAATGGATTTCTAGAAGAATTTTACATCGTTTTGTGTGGTAAAATCTTATGTATATATATATTAGACTTCATTATCGATAAAAAATAACCATAACTTCAATGAGCTAATAGGCACCCAAGTACGATGTACGGGTTGCTCATTATCGGCACCGCGTTTTTTCAAAACTTTTTCAACTAAAACAACATTTCAAAGAAAAGTTTTTCGACGAAATTTTTTTCGTGTGATTGGTCCGAACGACTTGCTGTTGTTTTTAGAAAGCACGCTAACCTTGCAGGATAAAAAACCGGTGAAAAGCTTTTTGTAACTTTTTTGAAATATGACTTTAAAATTCCAAAAAAAAAATTTGAACTCGCAAATGAACTCGCGAATGACAATATTTTGGAATAATGCAATTTATCATAAAATAAGCTTATCGGTTGTAGGCGATACAACATTGTACCGAGCCACATTTTGGATTTCCGTTACTAGAATTTCGTAAGATACGTTTTGATTTTAACCTAACATTAAATTTACGTTTTTTTCCGATACCAAATGGAGCGGGTTTGATACGTTCTAAATTTGCATAACAAAGACATGGGAAAGTGAGCCTCATTTGTACTAAGATGTCCATTAGAGCTTGTTTTGAACACTTCCGGTCAAGTAAGGCTACTTTGTTCTCACGACGGCGGTTATTGATCGTTTTGTTTTCACTGGACTCTTGACAACAATTGAACATTCCATAAAATTTTATTGACAAGTGGGCTCAAACGGGATAGAATTTGTAAGTAAAAATCTGAAATAAAAACAGCAACATGAAAATACACCTTAAAACGTATAAAATCGTCCTTTACTTCAATCTCCATAAAAATGTATTCAATGAGTCCAAAGAAGTTATCCGATTTGTGAATATCGTTTCAAAATCCGGTTCGTTCTCAATGGGGCAACAAACTGTCGATTTGTTGGATTCCAATGATCGTTGTTTAAAGCAGTTTGTTGTCAATAAAGGGCTCTTGAACTTGAACTATCCAGAGCACGATAACGGGTGCCTCTCGATCATGTAAGTTGTCATTTTGTATAAACATGCTCGGGAGTCCGAATCTTGGTTGTGCATCTTTGGATTCAAATGTATTTTCGTACCAAATAATTCCAGATAGGGCGTCAAACTCATTATATACGATCGTTTACGCATTTTCTCAAAATCCCTAACCCTTGAACACACATTTTGAATAATTGTCCTTTTTAGCCAGGGCTCGGCATAAAGGGTTCTTTTTTGGCTGGGCTGGGCTCGGCTCGTTAGGGTTAATTAATAACTGCTTTTGCCCTATCTTTGGGTATAATACCCAATAACTTTATTCAAAATATAAATTAAAAACAATTAAATAATTGAACTATCAAGAATTAGTCGTCTAATGCATCTAAATACACGTTCTATTTTTTATTCTTTTAATTTCAATTATTTAACAGTTAAATTTTAACTAGTAGTTTAAATTGATAATAACTAAATTTGCTGAACGAGCTTGGTTCACATATTTTAAATCAAGTTACTTTTGTCTAATGAATATTTCTAAATTAAGTTCTATTATTGAAGGAGAGTATTAAAAGCGAAAATAAAGTAAACTAAAACAAATAAACCGCTTTTGGCGTTCGTGTACTGTGAGCTAATGCATTGGAGATAAAGTTACAATAACGGGAATTCAAGCTGATTATCAAGGCATAGTATTTCAATTTTGTGAGGCTGTTTGTTCACCTTCTTTCATTGAAACAATTTGCTCTTATATTGCGATAATTAGCAATTTTGAGTACTTAACTTTGACCTGACGTATTTCTGATTGAGTATTTTTTTTAACCAAGTTTGCATTTTTTTGCACATTATTTACTAGTTATCAAGTATGTGTGATACATGTTGTCTGTGATGAAAAAAGCCTCCTGTTGTTTTCTCTCCGAGAACGCATCCGTTTTTGAAGCCATTTTGAAAGCTACTGGTGTGGGTAACGAGTTCGTCATCGAGCTGAACGGGACTTGTCGTATGTTGAGTTATGGCACTCGTCAATATACGACGAATCCCGTTCAGTTTGGTGACAAACTCGTTACCCACACTAGAAACAGAAATATTATTATCAAACTTTTTTTACTGATTCGTTCAGTTTTGATGAAAATTAACTCAGCGTTAACGATCATTAACGCGTTAACAAAACTTCAACACTTTTGCTATAATCTTAACACAAAAAACCAACATGAACAAGCACAATCAAAGTTTGTTTTAAACCAATTCAGTTTTCTACTAGTTTATTTTAACTCATTTTTATGTCAGAAGGTGAATCGGGTGCTACTTGAACCTCATAATAGCAAAACGATCGTACTCGGAAAAATCACGGCAACGATAATGAGTGCATAAATCAATGTAACGATAATGAACGAATTCGATCGGGTTTTGACATGACGTACTACTGTAACAAAATAACTATCGTCTGGCCAATAATATGTTCTAATAATATCCTGATTTTGACAATGTTAAAATTTGAATATTTCATACGGTTGGAATGGCGAAAAATGACACACAAAATGAACTGACAAGCTGAAATAGTGACTGCAGAAGTTCTAACTTTTTTATTGTTTTTTGCTTTGTTCGATCGGCAATAAAAAGACGTTTACAAATGAAATACGATTAAAACAAAAACTTTAAAAATAATTTAAAAAACGATCTTGTAGAGTTGGTGACGTAACGAGTTGACATTTTCGTTTCCGTTTATTCCGTCAAAAACTGTCAACTTGTTCCACTTTGTCAACGTCTTACGTCACTTTTGCCCCTTTTTTGCCCAAAAAACGGGCAAAAACTGTCAACTTGTGGGGAACTGTCCAGTTGTGTTGTGTCAACTCGTTACGTCACCAACTGTATTTGGGCTATTCTGCTGCAAAATTCATTCGTTTAAGCGAACGGCGATAAAAAGGCGTTAACAAATGAAAAATATTGAATGATTAAAAAAAAAACGAGCGCGGATTTGGCGTTAATCTGGTGTACAAGTCATTTTTTATAATGGCCTGTTCCTATTTCATTGAACGGGTGAATCAATGTAACGATAATGCACGAATTCCGTCGGGTGTTTGACATGACGTGCTGCAGCTTTTATTCTTTTCACTTACATATCCCTTAATACCATATGTTAACACAAAATTAACTACCTTCTGGCCTCAAAATGTGTTCTAATAACATCCTGCTGAAGTCTGTTTAATCGTAATGTTTTGCCGCAAATAGTGGTGCGATGCATCCGACGGGGGTGCAATATTTGAAATTACACGTGTTAAAAACGCTGTAAAAGACGCAACGAGCCCCGAAAGAGCGAATTAAATGGCGATTAATAAGTACGCGGCCGCCGGATTAAGTCGGATAGATGTTGAGGTTTCGACGGCGCATTTGGTGGTGTATTCACCTGATGCTGGATTAAACGGTTCGGCCAGCCCCCACCCCTCTTTTTTTTCCAAAACCCCAAATCGTAATCGTGACGTTTTCTAAGCCCCATCAGACAATGAAAGCCAATTCCGTCTCTCCGAATTCAACGATGGCTAAATTCAACACCGAGGTTTTGCCTCGAAATTACATTTTTATATGTTAGGGTACCCGCAACATTCAAAACCGACCATAGCAAAACTTATACAAGCCGACAAGGCGCTAATTACTATAACTTCATTCCAAAATTATATTTAAACTTCTACAAGTACCATAAATTTACCATTTTAAGTCCAACAAAATATAGACATATTTACATGGAACTGACAACCAAAAGGAAAATGCATTTCCAGTCCTTTTCCAGGTCTCGGCAAGCAAAGATTGTAGTTTAACAAAGTATGAGGTATAGAATTATTCGTGAATAGCCTAATATCTGTTGACAAAGAGAAAACAGAGTCAAATAAAATGGATTTCAATACGTGCCGTTTTCTTTAGCGAGACGTTTATTTAAGTCCAAATATTCGCCATGACAATTTTGATTGGATTAGGCAATATTATGCATCCGCGGTCATTACCACAACCGAAGTCATTAAATTTGTACTTTTATTTCACACGATAAGCATTAAAAACCAATGCTGTGCCATAAACTACGTAAATTAGGTCGTCACCATAACAAAATTTAAAAGGAACGCAAGCTGACCGCTACTTTTCCGCACAAACAATCTTTTCGAGACAATCTTTCATTGTGGCCCATTATTTATGAGGTCTGGCATGTTGGGTGTCCAATTAATGGTGCGGGGTTAATACAAAGTATCAATAAATTATTTCATACACCACCGTGGTGTCACCACGTACTGTTTAGTCAGAAATATTCGTAATGGCATTTTGTTGACTACTTATCTGCTAAGTGACAAGTATTGCTTCCTACATCGGGCACGCAGTAGTAGCAAGGTAGAATTGATAAAAAAAGGGAATTCGTCAGAGATAAGCGGTAATAAGTGTTTTCATTTAACGCTTAGATAATCGATTTCAAGGTAGGTATTTAGGCGATTTTTACTTTACCCGTTTTCTACTCAGCTTTCTTGTCTAAAATGTCGATAAAAAAACTACTATAATATTAGGGTAGCCGATCGTAATCGGAATGTAGTGATTATGTGTAAAATAAATAATAACCAAAGCTATCCGAATAATTCAAATGCGATAGAAAATGACGCTCAGAGATTTTTTTTAATTTTACTTACTGATCTACCAGCTAAACTTTTTTAGATGTACTGAATACAATAGTACGGTCTAGTCTATTGAGTCTTTGCACCCATCATGGTAGTCGTTTTTGAAACGTACAAAAATGGACATATAATTGCTTAACTCTCAGGGGACAATGGTGCGGATTTAAACCAAACGCGCCAAATTGACCGTGAGTGAACAAAAACCAAGCTGAATCGAAAATCGCTGAAACACGGGTGAAAACTAAAAGTAACATTTGAATTGTTTTCGACACTTTAAAACGTGGTTAATTTTGAATATCTCGGATCAGCTGATGCAGAGAAGTACCCGCCCATATTGATTACTTTTACTGCTAGTGAAATTGAGTTAATTAAAGGTTGTTTTATCAAAATCCCAAAGCAAAGAATGTTAGAAACCAAATTCGTATATTTTTTCTGACGCCCAAATGCATCTTGTGCAAACAAACCCCATATCTAGACTGTCCAGACTAAGTTTCAGCTGCTCTGCCATTATGATATTGGCAATATCTGTGACAAACTCTTGTTTCTAGAACCAACTGGAATTGACTTACGGTGGGTCAAATATCAAAAGTTGCCGATTTTGTATAGAGAAAATACTACGTCAGAGACTCTAATTATTTTAAAGACAATTTTTTAACTTGCAAAAACATTTACAATTATTGTGAAGTATGTGTGAAAACATAAAAAGAAAATGTCTTCACTTTGAATTTACATTTATTGAGACATCCAATTCCGAAGGAAAATAATTGTGAAAAAGAAAATCAATGTAATTCTTCCCCGATACCTTTCCGTATTATTTTCTAGATACAAAATCGGCAACTTTTGAGATTTGACACACCATATTTTTAGAGTTGCGATTTTGAGGTCAATTAGTCTAATTGAATTAGAGTTCGGCGAGACGCCGATCCGAAATTGGGCGCAATATACCGGAAATGGAGTACTTGCGTCAAATCTTACTATATTAAATTTGTAGTTTGCACAGCCTGTGCGTATCCTATACGGCGTAAAAATAATAAATATGAAAATAATCCGATAAAAGTGTGTCTACCAACCGCACACCTTGACCATCATCAATAAACTCGAACCCTGCAGTACTTAACGTTTCTGTTCCTAAACTATAAATCAGATAATGAAACGCCAGGGCATGTTGGAAAAACCTAAGAGGAATTCTTAGTTTTAGTTGAGTTATTAACTTCCAGGGGAAGTGTGTGTTTATATGTAACATAACTTATGTTACATAACCCTTTTTTCCATGTCTGTAAGTAGATTTTTTTTTCTTTTAACAACAAATGTTTCTAACAATCTTTGAAATTCATTTTGTCTAAAACGGCGAACGATGAGCGCGTTAGAAGATTTTGAAGGAGTATTTTAATTTGCTTCAAAGAACCCTTAAAAACTTTATGTATGAACCTATGTATGAATTGTTGTAAGAGACACTCACTCTTGTTGCCGCCCTGAATTGGATTTTGTTTGAATGGCGGCTTCAAGTACAATAAGATTGAAACAAAAAAAGTTTTGACTAGCACATAAATTAGAACACTGAACATTTCAAAAAATTAAATTTAGAAAATGGGACGTCTTATTGAAATCGATCACGAATGCGTAATCCAAAGTGTCTCATTTAGTCGGTCTGTAGTTCATAATCTACCCAGAGGCTTATGCTATGGCAAATTATAATTTTTTGTAGTATACAGTCATTTTTTCTTGTTTATAATCTAACGAAAAACATCAATATACCGTATGTTTAAAGTGCTATTTGGGCATCACCACGTCAGTTTCAGCACCAACTGTCGGCGAGAAACGTAACTCAGGCCGTCGGGCTTTGTGCAATCACAAATTTTTTTGGCAAATTTTTTTTTTCGCTTTTTTTCTTTACTTGAATTTAATTTTTTCGCTTTTTTCCATATAATTTTTAACGCTATTTTGACATCACCTAAAAAATATGGCAAATTTGAGTTTGAAAAACTTTATTATAGTTATAGATTATATGTATAACTAGTCTCATGACACAGTAGCCTCACGAAGCGGGGCTAAAACCACATATGTACTCTGTGACAGATGTCTCTGTCCGATTACAGCACCCCACAAATAGTCATAATAAAATTCCCATTGCGAGGTTCTTGTTATATTAAAAATTTATGCAATTTTGTGCTTGCATAATAAATGAGGTTTATGCAAATTTCCGCAGCGGATTTTTTTTCTGCTCCGCACGCCATTTCGAGGGACAAATATTTTGTACTGTCTCTCAACATTCAATGTTTTTGGCATGTCCCTCTGCGCACATGTCCTACTTTGTTTGCTTTTTTAAGAATATTTTTTTTAACTCTGATTTTATTTATCATTATTTTTGATAGACACAAGAGTGGTTATAATAAATTTGAAATGTTAGAGTAACATGTAGGTACAACAGGGGTTTTCCTCGATTTGTTAAATGACCATTACTTAGTCAACATTCAAAGATGTATGTAAAATTTTTACAACCTAATAGCCTAGTAGCCCAATATCCTAGGTCTGAAAGTTTCCTTTTCTTTAAATTCTTCTTCCTTTATATGAGATGTGATGCAATTTGTACGTTGTACTAATTCAATCGGCGCCGTTTGATTTTCCACAATGAATGTTGTTTGGGTCTTGAAAGGGCATGACATTCTTGGCACATGTCGTACTTTGTTGTGTAATCCTTAATTAGCATTTTTGAGTGAACTGTGATTTTTTGTAATCATCTTTTTGTCAATAACCGTCTGTGTTTGGTTTTCTTGCGAAAAAAGAAAAAACGTGCAGCTTTGTTTGCGCAAATTTGATACCTTTCTAGGCATGTCATCTGACAGGAAATAGAAGTGACGGAAAACGGATCAGTTAATCGAATCAACCTAGACATTTTTTCTTGCTGAATTGAATTGGGGAACAAGGCTCGGTGGGGTTTAGGGTTCATAAGACATATTCACATAAGCAACCGTCTGGCCAAATCACACCGTACCAATCAATAACGAACAGCCGTTTTTTACAATACAAAAATTATTGTCTTGGTAAAATGTGAAACCTCAGCAACACACACACGTTTTTTCAGAGTATGTATAATTTTATAAAATGAACTATAATAAAACAAAACATTAAAACCTTCAAAATTTCGAATTATTGAATTTTTTCGAAAATCGAAAACAACCGGTATGAAATTCATTTTTTTTTTTTCATAATACGCGTGTATACTGGGTTCATTTAGCCAGAGTTCATTCGGCCAAAATGGGTGAACGGTATTTTAGAGACTATTTTTGGTTGCCAAAAAACTTGTTTTTTAGTACTTTCGCGACCACAATTTGAACGGCATTTTGGAGACTATTTTTTCGCGACCACCATTTTGGTCCGCAAGTGTTGTTCAAAATATGACTTCGCGACTAAATACACGCCAACTGGTGTTTTAGACATGATATCGTTAGCATATGCTCGCCAAACCACCCAAAATAGAAGTTTTTGTCAACTTCAAATGGTCACCAGAATAGAAGTTTTTGTGCCTATATATGGTCGTCAAAAACTATACTCCCCAAAATTCCCCAATGGGGTCATTTAGTCATTTTTGTGAGTAACATTATGAGTAAACCCTTAAAGCGAAATAACTCGGAATGTAACAACCTGGAATAATTTCTGAATTTCAGAAATGAAAGACGGATCAACTATTGAACTTATTATCGATTTTTTCACTTAAATAAAGAAACGAAGGTCGGCGGGGATTACGGTTCATGAGATAGATTCACATAAGCAACCATCTGGCCAATTCACACCGTACAAATCAATTCCGAGCAGTCTTTTTTCACAATCCGATAATTATTGTTGTTATGAAAAGCAAAACGTCAGCATTTTTTATTTAGAAATAACATACGTTTTTCTGAGTATCTAAATTTGATACCAAAATCTAATAAAACACAAAATGTTCGAAGAAAGCACATAGAATTTCCTTGTCATAAGCAGTCTAGGAAACGGGAAAGCTCCCGCGGGATCTCGTTTCATACACTTACCATAAGTTATTCTGGGAAAACGTCTCCCCATTTTATAAATGACCTGCAAAAAATATAAGTAAGCAAGAGAATATTTTATTAAAATTAATTGTTTTTCATATGAAAGTTCAAGATTATCTTTTCTTGTGATGTTTATTCTACACCACCTGTCAACGTAACTTAACAAAACTTTTCGAAAAAAAAGGTGTTAAGTTACGTCAATTATGTTAAGTTACGTCAATTTTGTTAAGTTAGATGGGTAGTGCGTAGGCGGAAGTTCTGTAAAACTTTTTAAAAACTGTTAAGTTACGTCAACAGGCGGTGTATTTATTTTTGCCAAATGGTTTTTGAATAACCACTTTTGTGCCGCATTTCGACGACAATTTGCCTGTTAAAATTGAATTAAAGTAAAATTGTTCTAAGATAATTTTATCGCGAGGACACTTTTTATCAAAGAAAAGCATTGAGTACGTTTTTTTTTCATACACTTGGCACAACGACACGCTATGAAAATAGTCGAAAATTACCAACCCAAATGTTGAGTATATAATACACGCAAACGCGCTTCCTACATGACGTGCCTGCAATTGCCACAAATAACAAAAAAAAAATCAAAAAATCACTTTCGGACCGAAAGTTTCGGTAGAGCACAAGGTAATTGGATTCATGATCGAACACTTCAAACTTTCTATTGCTTGTCCGACATGTTACTTTCAAAAACTTGAATAATTAAATCAGTCAAAACGGGATTTGATTTTTTTCAAGACGCATTCGGACCACTTCAATATTATTTTAAGATAAATAGCCTATTCATGTTTATAAGGGCTCTCTTGTCACATTAGAATATTATTAATTTTTTCGTAACAATTCAATAGTGAACCTGACCAAAAACGACACCGCAATTTCTATAAAAATAATAAGAAAAAAATGTTTTTCGTAGAAACTATTTCTCTGAAAGTTAAGAATAGATGTTTTTCGGAAAATTTATTTGTTGATTTAATTATATACACAGGGTGCGCAGTTATCTTGCGAAAATTGCCGCTCGTACGCTTATTTTGCGACTTTTTAGAATTTTATTTTTCGGGATTTATGATAATTATATTATATGTACTGAGCAGTTATCTTGCGAAAAACGCTTATCTTGCGACTTTTCAAGGACCAAGTTCGCAAGATAACTGCGCACCCTGTGTAATCAGTATTTTATTCCCACTTCATTTTTTCTTCAATAGTGAACATATTTGACAGAAAGAGAAAAAAATAAACAAAAAANAAAATTATTTGTTGCTGTAGGTTTGGTTGTTGTTCGTCTGTGTGTCATACTCTATAGTTTATCAAGTCACTGATTGGTTTGTTTCCGAGTAGGCGATATCTTTATTTACTAAAAAGTGGGCATCACGTGGCTCATCGTTTTAGGGGGGTTACAACATTTTTGACTTGTCACTTGTTTAACACCCATTTGTTTGGATATTTTATTTTTATTATTCAATGTTTTATGCATATAGTCAATTTTATTTTATTTTAGAAACGACCTGATTCCATTATTTTTTTCACATTAACTTTTTGAATTCCTCTAAAATAACCTGTCGCTCTACTCTAAGAAAGAACAAACAATTGGTTAACAAAAAAATAATTCAATTAAATAATAGATTAGTTTAATTAACATATTGTCGCTACATATCAAGTGTAGCATATGGTTTTATTGGAGGCTTCTTACTGGCCATTTTTGCCGGAGTTGCACATTTTTCGATCATGTTGCGTGATGTACAAGATGCATGCTGCAATCGACCATGTGGAGCAGTTTCTAACCAGCATGTAAAAAAAATATTAAAAAAACCGTGACTCATTATAGTGTGATTCATACTATGGTTTTTAGAACCTACAATTATTTGACAACCCTACTGTATGAGGTTCTTTATAAGTTTTTAAGGGGGCGGTTGGTTAAATAATTGTAAATAGCGATACGTTTCCGTTCAAGAACTGCGAAGATAACCCAACTTTGTTAAGATACTCTGGTGTTAACATAACTGGATAGGGACGTATTTAAATTGACTTGAATTATTCGTATTTAATCTCAGATTATCGAAATTAACCAATCTTTTAATTATGATTTGTACAGTTTAATTTCTAAATCTTATTAACCGTGATATCCAGAATTGAAAATGTCCAAAATAACCAAATATGATTGGATTAGCAGCTTACAATATTCAAATAATACTCCATCTGGTTGTCGGCCAAAGGTTTTACGTTATTTTGTTGTGTTATATATAAGTCAACGAGCTTGTAATACAAAATATTTACGAGGAAGAAACGCGTGTATTTTGTAAACAAAAGCATAAAACAAAAAAATCACCCGACGTGTAATTATATTTGTCCATAACAAATTATGTTAATTATAGAGATCATTCAATCTGACTGGAATAACTCCAATCACTGTTTTTGGTTGTGATTTATCTCAGACTTAATTTCATAAAAAAATTATTCGAAGTCTTCCATTAGCCCAAGCTCGATTTCTTGCATTTAAATTGAAATGAACTTAGAAATTAGTAAGTTAGTATAATATTTATTCAATTTAAATAAACTTGTTTACATAACTGAAACTACAGTTTATATTTGAGATATTAGCAAACAGTATAGTATCGGTCGGGTAATGGATTCCCGTATTAAATTTGTTAAATTAGTTCTTAAAAAACTCGATTTCGAACATTTTATTGAAGTTTTTTAATACATACAGTATGGGGTATAATAACGCGCTTCTCGCTTTTCTAGTTTTTAAGCATATTAGAATACAACATTTTCGAAAGCGAGAAGCACGTTATTATACCTCATACTGTACTTTTGCATATACTGCGTGTTCCACATCCGTTGATTCAATGTATTTTTCTATAGATTTTTGCTTGGCCTTTTTCTTGATAATAATTTTGGATAATCCGAATTGCAAAACATTTTCGGAAATACCGTGGGTTTCCCGGAATTCCCCCAAAAACGTTTCTGCGAAACAAAGCGAAGTCTCTGGTTTCCCGTTGTGTTTAAATTGTCTTAAATCGGAATGGCACTGAAAACAATTGTTATTAACAACAGTCTTACAGCGGAAATTGTGTTTTTTTTAGTGTTCGTTGCAATGTTTACGTTTCAACTGTTCCTTGAATCCATTACTGATTTATTCATAGAAGTTAAACGCTTCATCATTTGTAGTTAAAATACGTGCTCTATTTGAAACACGTTTAAATGCACAATACCCGAGTTTTCTTTTTTTTTCCAGCCAGTGTGTTTTGTAAACTTCTTGCTCTATTTTTCGCGAAACTATTAGGTGCACGGGATTTCTAATATTAGGGGCGTATTTAAGCCAGTGAACCTATTCTTGAACAATAAATATTTTAGATCTCATCACCAAAACCCCTTCCACGCACCAACGTCAATATTTTTTTCTAAAACTTATTTTTACGTCCGACAAAAAGAAAAAAAAACGAAAAATTTCATTGACCGTCAATTACCGTTCACTTTATTTATTTTCTATGAAAACACGATAAGGCATATTAGTTAAAAAGAGTAATAATGGCTCTGGAAATGAGTACTTAGCACATGTTTTAGGAACTCGTAAACGTAAGTAATCGTGGGTCATTGTAACTCTACTGATAAATACTATTAGATAAAGTACTATTAGTTAAAAAATAAAACTTGTGCCGCTTCTTGGATAAGGCCTTGTCTAATAATTCCAATCAGTCAGCGCGCATACTTCCAATTCCCAAATTGTGCACGGATTTTATTTTCTTCTCAAAATTCTTAGACACAGCCTCATCGATTCCGTTTTTTAATGATTTAAGGTCGCCCGAAAAGCATTGCGTTAAGATAAAAAAAAAAGTTGGGAGCAAAAAAAGCGTTGCGTTAACGTATACGCGTTGAATTAACGTATGGGATGTTGTACTAGTTTTTCAAGTAAATAAACGCGAATTTGTTTCCCGCTTTTCGACCCGTTAGAGCATTTTTAATCAGCCAAGTTTTTTGAGCGGTTTTTCAAAAAATAATTATTCTAAATTTTTGTTTCGAACTCTTATTATGTTTATTATTAGAATTGCATGAATAACTAGTTTTTAAAAGACGTTCTTAAATCCAAACGTCGAATTCAGATAAGAATAATTGACCCAGACGAAAAATTTAACGTCGGACTCAAATGCTATTGCGCCTTAATTGTCGTTCACATTATTTATTTTCTCTGAAAACAAGATAAGAAGCAAATGTTTCATTTTTAATAATTATTTTTTTAAATAGGTGTCTTATGGAGTAACATTGCTCCAGATGGCCTGAGTGGTTTTGAATAGGTTCAAATAAAAAGCTTTAATCGATCACTCATCGAACTCGAAGAAAAAAACAGAGAAATGTTAATTTTTATTGATAATCGTCTCAAGGCCGCGGATTGAGTGGATAAATGTTGGAC
>SCLG01000158.1:685496-710440 GCA_004367875.1 Oikopleura albicans
TCACATTATTTATTTTCTCTGAAAACAAGATAAGAAGCAAATGTTTCATTTTTAATAATTATTTTTTTTAAATAGGTGTCTTATGGAGTAACATTGCTCCAGATGGCCTGAGTGGTTTTGAATAGGTTCAAGTAAAAAGCTTTAATCGATCACTCATCGAACTCGAAGAAAAAAACAGAGAAATGTTAATTTTTATTGATAATCGTCTCAAGGCCGCGGATTGAGTGGATAAATGTTGGACATGGTGGATAGACACTTAAAATCGCTCAATATAATAACAGGACTTCTAGAACGGATAACGACCTCCCACGTAGTTCCAAACCGTTTCCGATAATTTCCGGTAATTCTGAATAAAGTACCGTGCGTCCGCGCTTTACTTGTCGCGGTTAAAACAATTTTGTATCATTTCGAAAGTAATTTTGGCACTATTGAGTTGATTAAAACACTGTTATGTTTCTTTGATAATAAAATATATTTTTATTTTTGTAAAACTAAAAAAAACGATTTTTTTTTCTCAAGTATTTGTAGAAATGTCACCGGTACAACCGTATGGCTTCGATGTGGAATTTCAAATTTGCTCGACGTCACAGTTTATATTAAGTCAAATTCTGTGACACCCATCAAATCAAATCTAAAATTGTCCAACGTCACAGTTTAACTTGCAGACGGCAATGTGTGCTAAAATGAGTCATTTTAGAACAACTCTACTAAAATCTCATTCAACCCTGCTTGTTTCCAAACTGATTATCTTATTTGAACAGAAGAAGGTAATGATGTACGCAGAATGATGTCGGAACATTTCGGAATTTTAATTGGGAATGGTATAGGATATGAATGGGCGGTAATAATAAATTTTTAAATTTAAATTTTGCTTTATATTTAACGTCTCAAAACAACAATTTTGTTATTTAAGCTGTATCAAAAATCCGACCATTTTAACTTAAAATTTTTAAGTTTAAAAGATTAATCTCTGGGGGTTAAGGGTTAAGGGTTTTAACCAGGGCTCGGTAAAGCCAGGCATTTTCATTGGCTTGGCTTGGCTTGGCTTTTTCCCCTTTTGAAAAANAAGGGTTAAAATGTGAGAACCACCAATAATCATTGATGATAGTCTACGGTATAAATACGAATACGCGGGTCATCGAGTGACACAAATGAGTGCTTTACTTCCTGATAACACCTTATCAGTTTGCGGTTTATCCATGCAGAGTGTCAATGACCAGATTTTTGTGTAAAACATGCCTGATAACATACAAATCATTTCAGCACCTTCATCAAGTGGACTGACGATTGCGACTGTCAGACAACGTTGTAAAAAATTCTAACACTTAAATCCGCCCTGGCATGTGTCAAACTAATTAATAGTGCTAACTCAGACTTCCGCCGAAAAACTTTATGATTAATAGACGAAAAAGCACACCCAACGAATTTATTTACACTGTTTTTTCAGGATTTTTTTTTATATTTACCATATGTTGGCCCACAGACTGTCGCGGTGATGCCAAAATATCGTTAAAAAACATATGAAGATTACTCAAAGCGCTACAGTCTGTGCGCCAACGGCACCGTCTGAACTGGTCTCTTTTCTTTTGTGACAAAAGGTTAATCCGCCGAAATTTTCCCTTTTGAGCATTCTCATTGGCTAGAAATGGAGAAATTTCGGCGGATTACACTTTCGCCACAAAAAACAAGAGACCGATTCAGACGGTGCCAAACCAACATACGGTCTAACGACACAATTTAAACCCTTGACAAGGCTTTGAACACGGTATATTTTGTATGCAGAAATATAGGATTTTTTAAAGTGGGTTATATTTTTTCAAGTCGGAATCTTCAAAGGGCCTAATATGAATTGAATATTATTTCCATAAGCTATCTTATCCAATTATTTTCTTAAAATCTCGAGTGAGGTTAAAAATGAAAGAAACAAAAAATGGGCAGTCGAACTATCTGAATCAATAAATAGACTGGCGATATGTGAACCACCGTAAAAATACATAATATTTCATCAAAGTTCACGATTGGTGTGTAAAGTTCTACAAATGCCAATTTTCCAATCAGATTGTGTATTATTTGTACAGTCTTGGAGCTATAATTTGATTTGGCGGGAATGTAGGGCAAGATACAAAGAAATAACAATTTTTGTTTTTGCATTTCTATACAGACGCGCATCTATGTTAAGTGTATGCTTAGAAATCACCATCAGCTCACGTGTGCCAATTGGTGGCACTATCAGATCCAACAAGTTCATACTTGAAATTGAGTGTTCTTCAAATTTCAACAAAAACATGGGAACAATTACAATGAAGTACACCACCGGACTGGTTATCTTAACACCAAGAGTAGCCAAAGCCTGTTTATATAATTGAATTTTTCGGTAGGGCGGTTTGTAAAATCGCGATATGTTTAGGCCAAAAAGTTGAGTAAATAAGTCAACTTTGATAAGATAACTGGTCAGGGCGTGTACTTAACCGGATAGGAAACCGTATAGGGCCGTATATGTGCCCTTAAAGATGGCCCATTTTTATATTGTTTTTAAAGTATGATGAAAGCACCGAAATAAATCTAAAAAAGGAAAATTTTAAGCTTAATGTCAAAGTTTCAGATCAATGTCGCATTTTGAACATTTTTTTACAAACTTTGTAAATCAAATTCACTATATTAAAATCAGATAAGATTAAATATTACCCGTAAAAAAAGTTTACACGTTCTGATTTGATTTGCCGCTAATGCTCGTTCCATGATTTCGAACAAATTGAAAAAAATTACCGTGTCTCGCATAATAGATAAATCAGATGTCTTCGTCGAAAACCTATTTTCGCATCACCTAGTATGACACTAGTTTTATAGAAGTATCAAGTAAAGCTGTATATTGCATACAACCTGTGATCAATTCAATCGTAAAACAGCCTCACGAAGCGACTAAAAAAGGGCAATTTAGGAACAGAACAGGCCCCTGAAGCGCACCATAAGAGGTAATTTGGACAGATTTTGAAAAATTCTCGCAAATACATAAATTTATCCCACGACATAATAACAGTAACAGTAATTTTATGAGTTTATTTAGCTAGATGAAAGTGTCAAAAAAGTAACGCACGTTCATGTATAAGTTTACGTATAGGTATAATTAAGCTAATTAATTTCTAAATCAACTATTCGACTCACTTTAATTAAACTATAGCGTAATTATTTTTGTCTCTATAATTACTCGATAATTGTTGGCCGAAAGGTGAACAAGTCTCAAACACGCAAAAAAAAAAATCTTTTTATATTCGTTGGAAAGGTCGATTTGATTTTTCTAACGTTTTCGGTTATATTTATAAAACATTTTCTATTTATCTTTATTCCCGAAAGCCTTAAAAGCTTTTACATGTCGATATTTAGTAATACGTTAATTCACATCGTAACTGACCGCGCCCTCGGCGACTGCAGAGTTACTACACTACTGTATCTTAGTTTTTATGAAGCCTCAATAGGGTGGCTAAGGTTAACCTATATCAGCTGATACAATCTTAAATTTTCGTTACTGTAGCTAAGTTGTCGAAAAAGTTAATTAAAACTGATTAATATAATAAACAAATTATTAAACGAAATTGACGTTATTGTTTTTTTTGTATAACCTTTTATGTGTCTTTAACGCTGTATTTTATTAAAATGTAAAATACAACTAACGCTAATCACTGTTTTCAAAAATTTTCAAAAACGGTGCGTTGGGGCGACCGACCGACAAGCCAACGCAAAATGGAATCAAATTTACAACACTGGTTCCGCATGTGTGATAAATAACTAATTTTCGATTCTACTCATAAAAAAATTCTACCATATAAAAAAATTTATGAGTCATATGTCTTATTAATTCAAGTTGTTTAAACCATATCGTAACAATCGATATTATGAAAGTGTTACTATATGGTTTACACATCATTACTTGCACCGACACTATCCGCCGGAGTTAATATAAATACGTAGATGCATCTTAAATATATAAACTGAAATACTAGTCTTAAATATTGGCCATTCAAAATGTTACCACCCTAAGCGTCTGGTAAAAAAGGACTAGTCTCTAATCACTTACTGGATTCTGCCCTCCCAACCACAGCCCGTGCGCCTACAATGTACATTAAAACAGGCAGTACCAATTTTCATAAAAAAATAATGTTGACGAGCAAATGCAGCAAAAAAAAGGCAAAAAAAAACGAACGAACGAACACACCGTGTGCGCTATGAGCTCGGAGCAATCCCCTATCTGAAATTGCACCACACCTGAGATACTTGTTTACCACACAGACTTCTGTAACACAAGCAGGTAATATTGCAGTACCGAATTGTCGTTCATATTGCCTTTGTAAGGAGAACAAGCATTTTACTCCCTATTAGCTTCTTACTTCTTACAAAATATAAGTTTAAAATTTTTGTCAAATTCTTTTTTCAATAAATTCTATCAAAGATTTTTTGATTAAATCAAAAAAAATATTGTAAAAGTTCTTAAAAAAGTTGTTGAAAAACCTTTTATTAAAAAAAGTTCAATAAAAAAAAATTATCAAATTTTTAACCAGACAGTTTTTGGCAACGTTTTAATCGAAACAAATTTGTGATAAAGTTTTCCCATAATTTCTTTTCTTTTAATATTTACAATATCTAACGAATTTATAACAAACGTTTTTGAAACAATCTTTTCAAAACGTTTTTCAACAGGTTTTTCAAAGGTTTTAATCAAAAATTTATGCACAAACTCATGAAAATCTTTTAAATAAAGTTTTATAATAAAATAACTTTCCATAAATGTGTGCTGGTCAACAAGTGTTATCACAAAATTTTTTTTGCAAATTTCACGTTAACTGCTAGCAATAAAAGCAAAACAAAAAGTTAGCAAAATGCATACACCCCTTTGTAAACCCCGAGCCTAAATTCACCATCAAAATTATTATTCGTAAAAAAAATGTCGCGTTTTTTTACGAATGTCAAATTGTTCCTGTTAAAATTTTTACATCATACAGGTACGAAACTCATTAATTTTTTTTTGTCGAGTATTATCTTTTGCTAAATTAATTCATGAAAAATGTCCCCATCACATTAATTATTCTCTGTTATTGATCCAAATGAAGTTCAGAGGATCAAATACGGGATTTAAGTAACTGACCAAGGTCACCTTTCAAAATCATAAAAAATCTGCTTTAAACTAATAGTGCTTCGACGTTATATTTTTTATATAAATTTTTGTACAACAATTTTTCACTGAAATTTGTCCGGTGTACCCTATGCAGTATAGCCTATACTGTATAGGTTTCAATGCAACTTTTGAACAATTACCATTTACAGTCCTTATAAGGGACACATTACCCTTTCTGAGCAAAAAAATTCATATTTTCTAATTTTATTTGTTTTTTGCTTGAAAACTAGTTTTCAGAAATTGCAGATTTCATCCGTAAAAACATCACATGGACTTATTCAAATCGAAAAAATCGCGGCCCATATTAAAGAGATCCGGGACTGTACATATGAGTACACGGCCAACTTTACACGTTACGTTGAAAAACGATTTCTTTGTTACCAGGGAATGGTTCATGTCGTGAAATAAACCGTCCGTACTCGGCGTCAAAAATTTTTAAAATTACTAAATTAAAAGTCCAAGTTAAATCGTCACTAACAGGATTTACCCAAGTAATTGATTACGGGCAAATACGGCAAGTGAAAGTGGTGATTCTGGCCCAACTCAATTATGCAGTCTTGTTTAGTCAATGCAAAAGTTACGGAAGAGTTTGATGTGGCGACTACTTTTACGGAAATTTAGGAATAGAAACCTCTTTTAGCACTTTACAATTAATGATTGTGTCCTTCAGACCCTTTTAATGTGCCACGTTAATTAGTTACGAAAATAGTACATGAATGGCCAATTAGGAACTGTTTGAGTTAGCGGTAGTTTGCTCTTTGTTCTAAAAATATAAGTACAACGTAGTTTCTGTTTCATTTATTGGATAATATATTTTATGTACATCGCGTGCGCTATTATTTTATGCCCGTAATATTTTCTTTTTAAATCAATTTATACGCTAATTCCTACGACCTGTAGTCCTCCCATAATTTTGTTTGATGTTCCCGCTCTGGTTGTTATCCGGCACCCTACGCAGTTATCCGGCAGGTTTTCATATATCATGCGATATCGGTTGAGCTTCATCATAAACTCTAGAATATTTCTCTTCTCAAATTAGTTTATTATAGTAATAATGATATTTATTTTTTCGACATACTCGAAGTGAGGTATACAATGTATTACATTGGACTTACATTGAATGTAAGTCAAATTTGATTAGTGTTATTTATTCGTGTAACATAACATACGAGCCGAAAATTTAGATGTGATCGAATCTAGAACAATCCCCGCTCGTGCTGTTATACGGCCCCTGCGCAGTTATTGGGCAGATTTTTGCAGAATACTTTTCACCAATTCCGTCTACAACCAATGAACTTTGCGTAGTTATGCGGTATGTGTTTTCTTCCTGAAACCTGCCGGATACCAGCGCAGGGGATACATTAAATATAATCCGTCTTTTTACTTGATGTCAGTTGAAACTTTGCTGTGCAAGGGTGTACATAAAATACCACGTCCGTACGTGTCGATCCTTTTTGTAGAGTAGCGGTCGGTAGCTTTAAAGTCCACAGAATAGTACTGTGGCTTTAAAATCAAACCTTAATAACTTTAAGCTGACGCAATTCCTTTCGACTTTTTTTTACTTTCGTGGATCTAACTTGTTGGTCCAGAGAGATTATTTTATCCCCTTATCCCGTTTGTAAGCGTTTAAATCTGTACCAAAAATGATTTTTTAATTACAAATGTATATGTGTAAAGTATATGTGTAAGATAAACTTTAAAATAGTTATTTGTTTAGCGAAAATAGACGTGGATGTACTTATTTAATATTTTAACGTAATAATAATACGGAAAATATTAAGTTTTGTCAAAAGGCGTATAATGATCTTCGACCGATACTTTAATTAATAATTAACTTAAATATAAGTTCAGCAGTTTCTGGAAGTGACCTGACCGAGTACACAACTCAACCTAAAGAAAACCATGTTATCAATATCAATTGTCGGAATGTGTTTATTTTTTGTAAACAACTCCTATTACCGTTCATTAACCTCGTTTTAACCTCGTTTTTAAGGACATTTATACTTTTTCTGCCATTGTTACCGTTGTCTGAATTCAGATTCAGATACTGGAGTGAGGAAAAAAGTGTCACCGAGAAAATTTCGCTTGTAGCTTTGAAACAGTACTCGGTCTTATCTATGGTGAGACCCGCGTCGAGCTCGGTGACAAACTGACGACCCACACCAGTACTTTTGAGTAAAAAGCATTTTTCATTTATTCATTTTCTCTTCCGGTGAAAAACTGTACCAGTATAGCGGGGATTTTATATTGTCATATTGATGTCGCATATACAGTGTTGGAAGCGTTGGGCGTTGGGCTAATTTTCTCCCCAACGCCTTAGGAGCGTTGGGCGTTAAGGAAATTTTTTTCCCAACGTGTTGGGAGCGATGGGAAAAATTCAAGTGTTGGCCAACGCTTGCGTTGGGCGTTGGGAAAAATCCGAGCGTTGGGCGTTGAGGAAATTTGGAGCGTTGGCCAACTTTTCCAATACTGCCCATATATCACTTCTTGGTTTTTTGTATAGAGTACTTTATGCTAAATTTTGGTCAACTTATCATGCAAACTTACACACAATTGCAAAAAATCATTTCATCCCGGTTTTCCACACATTGAAAACATATATCTTTCATATTTGTGCGAAACGGAGAAAACGTATTACGTTTAGCGACTCGCCCAGACAAATTTATGTTGCGCTCAAATTTAATTTATTCGAATGTGGACAGCATTGAATTTTAAGTCTAAGAATAAGTTTAAAATGTAGAGCAAATTCATATGCCTAGTCGTCCGTTTCGTCAAAATTTGAATAAAGTTAGAAAACATGTGACGAAAATAATTACCTGGAGGGAATCTTTTTTGTTTAATTGTTTGATTCACAGTTTCATAACGGTGAAATAACTTATTTCAAACAGTATATTTTTTATTGTATTAATATAAAAACTGGGCTCACTGTGTATCCTAAAATGGGTCACAAATAACAAAACATTATTCAGGACCACAGTTAGTGTGGTAACGAAGTGACACTTTTGTTCCGATTTTTTTTTTGTCAAAAACTGTCACTTCGTTTCATTACACAGGGTGCGCAGTTATCTTGCGAACTTTGTCCTCGAAAAGTCGCAAGATAAGCGGTTTTCGTAAGATAACTGCTCAATGTGTAGGCGGAAACGCTGAAAAACCTTAAAAATAACTGATTTCGCAAGATAACAGCACGGTCGTTTTCTTCTAGAACTTTTCGCGAGATAAGAGCACGAGCGGGGAATTGCGAAATACGAAAGTGTTATTATCCAATGAGAGACCGGCCTGATGAACTCACGAGCGGGAAATTTTTAGGTCCGTTATTACTCATTACATTAGCCTAAGTCAATTGAACTAACAATACATTATGTACAGCTTTCGATATTAGATCTTGGAGAAAAAAAATCAAACAACTCAGGTTAAAAGAAAAATCTTTAAATGGATGATGGAGTTCAACCTGAGATGCAAAAGTTCTGTTTTTTGCAAAACTTGAAAACTTGAGAACAAAACGCCAATAGAACAAAAGAACGCAAGAACACCGTTCTTTATTAAACAGAACAGAACGGTCATTTAGAACATTTTTTTTTGTTCTATTCGAAAAAACGTTAAAAAATGCGTTCTGGGCAAAATAGAACAAGCGTTCTGTTCTGAAATTTATAATAGAACTTTTGCATCTCGGAGTTCAACCTATAGTTAGCCGATTTTTTTGTGAAAAGCTCTTTTGAATTCTGACGAACACGTCTAAAATCGTATCAAAAGTGCGAACCATTTGAAATAAAAAAATCCTTAACCGATAAAGACACAGCATGCTGCAGCACTACTTTTTTTCAAGTTTGATTTTTGTCACGATACAAAATACATGTAGGTATACATCTACATGTATGTATTATTTTGTCCGGTCAATTTTGTTCTACTAATAATTTGGTAACCTGTCAATAAATAAGCAAACTAAAGTGTAGTTAATTGAACTATGTTTTTGTCAGGGATTTATGCGCATGAAAATAGTAATTTAAATTATTTTCAAAGTATTTTTCGCAAGATAACTGCTCAGTGTGTGGGCGGAAATCCTGAAAAAAGTTTTCTGGAAAGTCGCAAGATAAGCGTACGAGCGGCAATTTTCGCAAGATAACTGCGCATCCTGTGTACTGTTACTTCGTTCCGTCATTTTTGCCCAAAAACCTCCAAAAAGTGTCACTTCGTTACCTGTCACTTCGTAGCCTCACCCACTACACTGTATACATGTATTTGAAAAAAGACCTTGCAATGGTTAAATACTATAAATTTGGGATGTTTGGAGCAAGTAACCTCTCGAATTATTTTTTGAGATGATATAAAGTCACTTTACGCTTCTCAGACTTAATTAGGTACTTTATTTAAATTTTTTATCAATCTTATATAATTGTAAGCATAAAAATGGATCTTAACACTACAGTGTAGACTACAATTAGTAACATAAGTCACAGTCCAAGATCACTAATGTTAAGTCCTCAATAAATGGTGAAACCTCTAGATTGTAAAGTACTATAATTTAGATCTCAGATTTAAGCAATCGACACTCCTGGCATAAGTGGCAAGACCCTTCAATGTTAAGCATGTACGTTTATTTTCATTCTCAATAAATCTTGCTTGTCCGTTTAGCAGCAGAAACCATAACACTCCTTCAATATCCACGGAAAACTAAAGTAAGCTTAAATCGACTATGCCTATCAGATCTGATCAGAATTTATGATAGGCCAAAGTTTCTATATATATATACATCTATGTATATATAACTTATAAGTTTATATGTACATATTATATGTATCGTCCTGATTTTAAAACGCGAAAAAAAAAATGTTTAGCGCAAATGCATATTTGTCTTAAAGTGCGGCACTTAAGAGGGGAAGGGCTGTAATACAAAAATATTTTGAAAGTAGGAAATCGACTTTCGGTGATTAGCCGAGCGAGCTCAAAAAAGACTAATGACATAGGCCTCAGACGCTCTGTCAAGCAACGTTACCAAAAAGTGGTAACATTATTTATTTTGTCGCGTTTGAAAATCACTGCGATAATATACATAATATACACCACCTACCTGCTTAAAGTAACAGTCAGTTATTCCATAACAAAGTAGCGGTGTGAAACATAACGGCGCGGCGCACAAAACTTTTGATTTTTAAAACATGCATAATTGAAAACTTTTCACTTTATCGAAAGTTCACAGTTTATGAATCCAATAAGTGCACCTAAACAAACCGGTCAATCTCGAACACCTTTTGTTATATGTATTGCAGTCTTAGCAAAATAAACATTATTTTCATGTTTTATACGAAAACTAATCGCGGTCATGAGTTTTACTTTTTTGATATTTTATCAAACTGGAACGTTTATCGACAGAAATATTTATTTTTACAGTTTGTTCATTTTGTCCAGAAATAGCCCACATAATCGTGGATGTATATGTTTCCATTTTCTTTTCCTTTTCTTAGTCGACAATACCCGTGTTGTGATTCAACACATTAAGTACTAGTGTTTTGGACTCATAAAACTTTTTCGGAACATTTGTTGCCTTTATATCTATCTACTTAAACTAATTATTATACAAAAAAATAGGTCGAAAAATAGTAAAACCGAGCATAAATTGGTAAATTAGCTCTTATAAAAAATAATGCTATCTGAAGGACTGCATAAGTTTTGGAATAACGGGTGATGTGAATAAAGTACACCCCCTGCGCTGTTATCTTGCAACTATCGCATGAAAAAAATCCGCAAGATAACGGAGCGAACGGGGATGCCTGCAAGATAACAGCGCAGTGCTTAACACATAAAGATAGAGATTCCTGGAAACTTGGCCGAAAAAACCTGCAAGATAACGGGTGACAAGATAATAGCGCATGGGATGTATATTGACTGTGAAAGAATTGGTATAAATTTTTGTCCAATTACACATTATTATTTTATTTTTTTCGAACAAATTGAAAATATGTATGAATGAGCAAAACCCGTAAGTCTTCCAGGCATATTCGATTCTGTTAGATTACGTATATTAGACAAAAGATCACCTTTAAACAAACATCTTCCTATGCTCGTTGGAGATCCTTAAAATGTCACAACATATCAAATATATGTCACAAGTTGTGACTCACAACATATCAACCAAACATATCAATTGTAGGTGCAATTAGCAGTCAAATTAAAAAAATATGGACTAGATTTTAATCTAATTTTAATTTATTGGACTTATTAGATACAGTTTTATCGAATCTCGAGCGCCAAAAAATCAATTTTCAAAGTACACATATACAAATTATACAACAGATTACGAAACAACATTTAATTCAATTGCTGAATTAACTGGTTGGGTCATTATCTGAATGTGAGGTAGCAAATTTGATGTCATTTGTGTCGTTTAATGTTTCTCAAGCGTTAGTTTAAATACAATTAGTGATTATCACTATAAACATCTTTTTAAAAATGTAAGTAAATTGAAACAACACAACATATTTATTTCTATAATTAAGTTATTTCTATAAATACAGTATCTTTAACAAAAAAAGGAGTAAACTTGGACCACTATGGTTAGGGGGATCTGGATCAGAGATGCCAAAGTTTTGTTCTAAATTTGAACATATGAAAAACACAGAAAAATATATCAGTTTAAAAATCGAAAATTTTGTATTTCGTTAAAAGTGTAATTAATAATGCTCCTGGGATCGCTGGTGCTGTTACCTTATCAGTGCACCTCTAGAACGTTAATATTCGGCAAAATCAGAAAACATAATTCACTAAAATAATCACTAAATCATCACTGAAAATAATTTTGAAAACTAAAGTTTTAAGGCTCTCTAGCGCCGTATACATTAGCGATACGATATTAATTTTCAAAAAGTTGCAATTTTTTGGAAATTTCTACAAAATTATTTTTTGTCGGGAAAATATTTTTGCCGTGACAACTTTTGTTACTTTCAAAAATGACGTGGTTAGTCTAATACCTCAAAGTAAATAATGTCGTTTAAAGGGTTTTTGGGCAACGACCATGAATTAAGGTGCTTAGACGTTGCTACGTCGTGCATATCCATAGAGCCGAACAAAACAAATTTCGTGAATCAGATTATAATACATGGATTGGAAAGCGCAGATTTTAGTAAACAAATATCGTATTATAACAATACGAAAATTGATAAACAAAACAAAATTTCGTCAAACCTAGTTTTGCGCAGGCCTTCCTTCCCCCCTCTGTCAAACGTGGTTTTGTGTGGCGAGTTATCCTATGATTTTGACGAACCTACTCGGAAACAAACCAATCAGAAACAAGCATATAGTAGGGTTATCCGCTAACTAGTGAAACAATGCAAATGTAATAAAGAAAATAAAGAAAAAAACGGAATAAAATATTTGAAAACTTTTTTTTAATAATTTCCAAGAACAAATTGTCCATTAACAAAATAAAAAAAAATCCAAAAATATTTTTTTGAATAAACAGTTTTCTAGAAATAACCACGATGCCTAAAAAAGTGCCCAAATTTTTAAACTCAATTTATTATAAGCATTCAAGTAAGACTGGCAAATATAAATTCATATCTCCCTTTAATTAAGTAAGCCTTTAAGGCATTGAAAACATGTTTTTTTTCTTATTTTATGTATGACGTCTTGATTGCAACTCAGAATTGACACATATTTTCAAAGTCTCAAAATGTTCTCACCGCGTCAAAAGAAAGAACATGAATCGGTGTTTTTTCCAGTGCTTTTTAAGAACAATTTATTGAAAATGGTTGATATGAAAACACTGAAGTGTGACGAATAAACTTGTCTGTATATAAATAGACCGAAAATCGTAACAAAAATTTAGTTGAAAACATTTTTGAATCAACTAATATCAAGATACCCTATTCACACTAGAAGGATTTTCAATAATATTTCATGTTTTTTGATTGCTTTTTTCCATTGTTCCAAACTGTGGCTCCCTATATATAGTCTCCCTATAATATAGCCATACTATAAGGTAGTGTTTGGTATTCTTTGTGTTTCAAAGTTAAGTTTTTAGTTTTAAATTTTTTTTTCGCATTTGAAGTTATTATGATAAAAAATAAAATTAAATATGACGCAAACAATTCAATATAATTCCTTTATTCTAAACATAGAATTTGCCCCGTAGAATAAGTAGACATGTACCTGGCTTGTTGTAATTCCACTTGTTATTTTCAAGTAATCAAACAGTCCTATACAGAGGCTAGTGTTGAAATAAAAGTATGTTTATTTATTACTATTGCACTTTATATCTAGAATAATAAAATATAAATATGAATTATTTCATGAACTTGAAAAAACTTCATTCAATTGAAAAATACATTAATCATGTACCTAGTCACTAGGTCCTAGTGAAGATCTGTTAGATGGTTAACATTGTTAACTTACCAGTCTTACCCGTAACTCTATGAATCTCTTCGCTGAAACTCCGATTATTAACCATAAATTGTTTTTTGATTACAAATAAATACCGTAAAAAACGTTCAAAGGTCAACATATATTATTGTAATTTATTAGGACACGGCGCTGGCTAAACTTGAATGACATAATTAATCAAATTTTAGTCCGAAAATGACATGAATGGATGTGTCAGATCGGCCTTAATCATGTATTTTCTAACACAGCTGAAGCCGACAGACTCTTGAGAAAATAAATGATAATCACCGATTACTTACTGGAACAACGCCCACAAATTATCCATACAATTTGTGTATATCAAAATCAAAGAAAACTGGTTACCGAAGATGTCGTAGTCGAAGCCACAGGTCAACTTTGTCGTTGTTTTCAAGCGGCAAAAAACAATTATTTGCCTAGATTAACAACTGCTTTCTACGAAAAAAGAGACTAATTTGGCAAAAAGAAATAAAAACTCCCAAAGTAAAAAAGTACCTTTTAAAACTTTGTGTAGTAATTGCCACTGACAATTTGTTGTAAGTTCGTCAGTAATGATTTCCAATAAATTATTCCCCTGCAAAATATGTACCTGCAACCCCATTTACGCGTTTTCATTGAGTAATATGGGCATTTTTTGATAGCTTTAAACTTTAAGTTTGGATATTTGAATAATATTTGAAACCAATTTTTAACCAAATCAAGTTCTGTAATCGTTGAATTAATACAGATTCTAGGTCTTGGTTAGGTTTGTGTTCGAGCATGTTAGCCATTATTTGATAACCTCGCAGGCTTTTTTAAATATGATCTTTCTTTCCCTTATTCATTGCTTGTCTTATTTCTTAACTTGAATCATACACTACAGACTCATAAATGGACCAGAAAATGATACTATAATTCAGAGTATTAAGTTGCCACATAAAGCTCACTTTACGTACGTGTTACATTATGTCTCCGAAATTTGCTTTTCATTATTTGCTGCTTATAAGCGATAATATATGACCAGTCACTAAGTTCATATTTTTTCAACAGATATTTTTTCACCAGACACTAAGTTCATATTTTTTCGCCTGCATTCGTGGACCTACTTTATGCAATTAATCAGGGAAGGGCGAAATTCAACAGACGCTAAAAAAGTCCAATGCCAGAAACTGTGCCGATTATTCATTCAGTAAATCTTCAAAATTTCCTATAAAAGGCATTTTTTGGAGTGCCAACCTTAAGCAAAAAAAAAAAGTCACTATTTAAAAGGTCGGGCAAAGACGTTGAATTGTAACTCAAGTTTTCAATTCAATTTTACGATGTCAGCGTTTGCTGGAAACAAATTTCATTTTTCTGGACACGAACAGAACGTTTTGTTTTATATAAGGAAGGATATATGATTTGAATGCGTTATGATGAATTAAATTAAATATCATGTTTTCTGTGGATATGGTCCATGGAATATATAGAATAACGGATAATCCTAATTTGGCCACAATTTATTTGAGATACGTAGTTTCCGCTTATTTTTAGTGGGCTTCATATTCCCTTGTATATCCATACTTTCCACTTCAGATCCTAAAAAATATTCAGAAATTTTGAAACATAAATTGCTTTCAGAAAATGAAATAAATCATGAACCAGAATTCATGGTGTTAAGGGTAGTAGGGTCGATTTGTTGACCAAAAAGTGTCAAAAAGAAACCTAATTTTAGACAGGGCAAACATGAGACGCATTGAATAGTCCTTACCAAACTCTCCTTTTTCATTTTCAGCAATTTTTCGCGAAATGCAATCGTCCTTACCTCGCGTCTGGCTTCGAAACTGTTACGCAGGCATTTTACTCACGAGCCACACCTAGCGATAGTTANCAAATTTCATTTTTCTGGACACGAACAGAACGTTTTGTTTTATATAAGGAAGGATATATGATTTGAATGCGTTATGATGAATTAAATTAAATATCATGTTTTCTGTGGATATGGTCCATGGAATATATAGAATAACGGATAATCCTAATTTGGCCACAATTTATTTGAGATACGTAGTTTCCGCTTATTTTTAGTGGGCTTCATACTCCACCTGTATATCCTTACTTTTCACTTCAGATCCTAAAAAATATTCAGAAATTTTGAAACATAAATTGCTTTTAGAAAATGAAATAAATCATGAACCAGAATTCATGGTGTTAAGGGTAGTAGGGTCGATTTGTTTACCAAAAAGTGTCAAAAAGAAACCTTATTGTAGACAGGGCAAACATTCTATAAACTTAAAAATGCCATGAAGACCTTGACTCCGAGCCAGATCTTGGAACTTCCGGTTTTTTATTCGAGTTTCTTCGTTTGAACGGTTTGTTCGATCAATTTCTTATTAGTTGGAAAAAGTGTGAAATCAAAAACTCTACAAAATTGTTAAAAAACATTTTCGATTTTTTATTATTTTTTTAAATTATTCGAAATTTAGTGTTTTTTTTCAATTTTCAATTAAAATTGAATTAAAATTAAAAAAATAATAGTTATCCAGGAACAAATCTGAAAATGTTTTCTAATCGACCCTACCAGTGGTTAGGCTACCACCCTTAAATTTTCCAATAATTTGTGTTTATTTTTTTTTAATTGGGTTTACTTTAGATGAATATATTCTTTATTTGAACTAGAATCCAGACTTAGTTTCTCCGAATTCACAAAATCTAATAGATACTATCTATCCCATGCACATAAATAACGATGATTGACGATTCGGTGGAATAATCGATCAATCTAGAACCACTGGACCGAACACCCCGTAATTATGTGTTGGAGATTCTACTGCTGCCGGCCGGCATCTACACGGTCCAAATTAGCTGAATAATATCAGTTAAAACATCAAAAGCACCTGTGTTAAATTAAGAAAGATAACTCTGCATCCTAAGAGTTGGTTCGGTATATAATCTTGTGAAAAATAAAACACGAAGTTGTAATATAAATCGATAAAATACTATGGGTAAAGTCGCGAAATTGAGAGCAAATTACATTTTTCCGTTTTAAATGTTCTAGAAGTTGAAAAGCAAATAATGTTGTTATTTTTTTATAAAACATAACAAACTAATGGTGATTCATTGATAAACAACTTGATTCAAAGTCTGGACTACAAAACTGGTTTATTAACAAAATAGTACTCGTTGTATATGGCACCTAATATTTGCGTTTTAATAAAATTATTCTTTATGTGTTCTTTATCTTGGAATTAACTGTTGGTAAATAAAATACGAGCGCGTACTAGGCGCTATTTTTTCTACAAATCTCTTATTTTTCTCAAACCCAACTGTATGAGCTAACAGTGAGATCTTAGGCTGAGATTCTTAGCACTCTACATTGGGACACCGCGTGGATTTCGCTACAAAAACGAATCTAGTAGTTTAGGTGAGTTATGCCAAGTTCTAGATAGAACATTTCAAATTTTGTGGCCAAATGTGGGCGCGGAGAAATAAGTTGATAAATTATTCAATCGACAAAGTTCATGACAATTTATACATCAAAACGTTATAAATTAATAATTCTGAGTTGGCTGTTTAATCATAGCTCGCGAAATAATTGTAAATAAAACGTTGTCTAAGCTGTCTAATTAATTATTAGTAATAATGCATTTTTCATCATTTCAGGTGATTCTTTGATTGGTTATTCATATCATGAGTTCACAATCGTCCTTTCAATATCAGACATGCAGACATTGTTTACACTTGTCTCACTAGATTTTTTTTCTAAAAATCTAAAAAAAGTATTTTTTTTTTCTAAAGGCCACCAAAATACAAACAAAATTTATAGTTTAAAATTGTTCAACCCCATTTACAACACGATTTTAAAATTATTTGTTATTATCAAATGCTATGACGGTTGAAATCAACATAGATTTAACAATGTTGTCAATATATTATTTTATTAAGTAAAAATAATTCAGTTTGCATTAAAAAAGAAGTTAATTAAAGTTGATGTAATTTTAGCTTTCCGAAACATTAATATTATATCTATCTTTAGTAGAAAAAGTAGTTATTAAGGAAATTAGTACCAAGGAATTCCACGCCAGCCTAATGAAAAAAGACTCAGACAATCGTGTGATAACATCAATAGATAAGTTTCATTTATCACGAGACATTTTTCACAACACGACAAATCGACAAACCGACAGGAACTGTATGACTTTAAAAATATAAAATATGGCGAACAGTTGAAAAAGGGGGTGCTTGGCGCATAGTTTACCATTTTCTAGTCTTGGAAAGAATCAATATTTGAAGTAGCTAAAAAAAGCGATAGGAAAAGTTTGCCATATGCAAACTGGAACACTATAGTGCACTATACGCAATAAACGACGTACTCAGCAGAACGTAACATTCAATTATGATGAACGGTCGCGTTAAACCGACTGAAAGAGAAAGATGTCAACGATTCAAATGGCCAAAGGTATTTTATTAATCTACAAATAATTTTTATGCTACAAATAAAAATCCGTACAATTCCAAAATCCGTACATCAAAAGGTACCCATATTAGATAAGTTTTCAATTCTTAATAATAATTACAATTTTCCGTCTAAAGAAACATATTTTTTGTATTTTAGCTGAAAGTTCGCATCCAAAAATATTTTATAAGAAAACATAACCTTATTAGAAATTGGAATCGCATTTTTTTTGTAATTCTAACTGCAAAATTTCCTCCTTATAAATTAAAACTAAAATTAAAAAAAAATCCAAATGAAAATAAAGCAACAAATGTATTATAAATATTTTTTATTTAATTTTAGTTGCATATTTTCCTTAAATTTTATTTAAATTTTGAAGGTTCTTTTGGGAAATTTTAGTTGAAATTTTTGTAATAAAGATCAGTCGCAATTTTTTTTAATTTTTTATCTTATCGTTTCGGAGTTTTTACTAAAAATATGTTCTTTGCAATTTGAAAACCTTTAAATAAAGTTTAAAATAAATTTTTTTTTGAAAAGTCCATAATATCCGTAATTTATTTCCATTCCGATGCTATAGAAAAGACTACAGTCCTAAGTGAAATGCTCTACAATATAAAAGGGTAAATCTTGACCGATATTTTTTTTTTTATAAAAATAGCTTTTAACCGGCTGAGTTTCATGAAAATCGGTTTATTTATTTCGTGATTTACTTCGTTTTTGTTATTTATACCAAACTTTTAATCAAAGAGTACTTCATCGTATTTCACCATTTTTTTTAGGTTTTTTCAATATATTTTTTGTTCTAGATAAATTACGCAAAAAATGACAGGTCATTTTTTGCGCCTTATTATTCCGAACAAATCAACAAAAAAGGGAATCCATAGCATTAAAAGTGTTGGTGGTATTCAAGAGGCAAGTTTGTTTTTTTGCAAGTTCAAGACCCCATACGCGATAGGTGCTGAGATATCGCGTATGCCACCAAAAATTTCATGAGATGCCGGAAGCGGTGTTTTATTGATACAAAGAGAAAGCAATTCAATTGCTTCAATATAAGGTACTAAAAATGCGTGTTTCCCAAACGTCAAGTTTATAAACAACACAACAGACCCCTCCTTAAGATTTGTAGCATTCGGTTGCAAGTCAAAAGGCTCCGAAAAATCTCCTTGTTCGTTTAAAATCATCATGCTTCACAGGGAATTTCATCACAAAAACTGGCATTCATTTTCTTTTTCGATTTTTCATTTTAGGTCTCTCTCTACATTTAATAAAAACAGTTTTAACGTTTTCTGGATAACATCGGTTGACCCAACTAACTAAATCATTTAAAATTAAATTTATTTGAAATTAAATTAGAAAATTTTCTTCAAATTCAAGTATTTCTTCCTTGATGTAAAATATATTTCTTTGTTCCGGGATTGGCCATTTTGCTTCGGGGGCGTCATCCTAGTCCCCTCTTGGACCACAGTATTAGAACTCTGCGAAAAACATGAATCTCTTATTTTATTTTGCATAAAAACTTAATTTTAAAGAGTTGACGCGCTNCCAAAGGTATTTTATTAATCTACAAATAATTTTTATGCTACAAATAAAAATCCGTACAATTCCAAAATCCGTACATCAAAAGGTACCCATATTAGATACCTTTTCAATTCTTAATAATAATTACAATTTTCCGTCTAAAAAAACATGTTTTTTGTATTTTAGCTGAAAATTCGCATCCAAAAATATTTTATAAGAAAACATAACCTTATTAGAAATTGGAATCGCATCTTTTTTGTAATTCTAACTGCAAAATTTCCTCGTTATAAATTAAAACTAAAATTTAAAAAAAATGCAAAAGAAAATAAAGCAACAAATGTATTATAAATATTTTTTATTTATTTTTAGTTGCATTTTTTCCTAAAATTTTATTTAAATTCGAAGGTTCTTTTATGACATTTTTGTAATAAAAATCAGTCGCAATTCTTTCATTTTTTATCTTATCGTTTCGGAGTTTTTTTACTAAAAACATGTTCTTTGCAATTTAAAAACCTTTAAATAACGTTTAAAATAAAAAAAAATACTGAAAATTTTCCTAAAATTTTATTTTAAGTCCATAATATCCGTAATTTATTTCCATTTCAATGCTATAGAAAAGACTACAGTCCTAAGTGAAATGCTCTACAATATAAAAGGGTAAATCCTGACCGATATTTGTTTTATAAAAATAGCTTATAACCGGCTGAGTTTCATGAAAATCGGTTTATTTATTTGATGATTATTTATTTCGTGATTTACTTCGTTTTTCATATCATGTTTTGTTATTTATACCAAACTTTTAATCAAAGAGTACTTCATCGTATTTCACCATTTTTTAGGTTTTTTCAATATAGTTTTTGTTCTAGATAAATTACGCAAAAAATGACAGGTCATTTTTCGCGCCTTATTATTCCTAACAAATCAACAAAAAAGGGAATCCATAGCATTAAAAGTGTTGGTGGTATTCAAGAGGCAAGTTTCTGTTTTTTGCAAGTTCAAGACCCAATACGCGATAGGTGCTGAGAACTCTGTCACCAAAAATATTTTCATGAGATGCCGGAAGCAATGTTTTATTGATACAGAGAGAAAGCAATTCAATCGCTTCAATATAACGTACTAAAAAGGCGTTTTTTCCCAAACGCCAAGTTTATAAACAACACAACAGACCCCTCCTTAAGATTTGTAGCGTTCAGTTGCAAGTCAAAAGGCTCCGAAAAATCTCCTTGTTCGGTAAAAATCATCATGCTTCACAGGGAATTTTATCAAAAAAAAAACTGTCATTAATTTTTTTTTTTTTGATTTTTCATTTTAGGTCTCTCTCTCTCTACATTTAATAAAAACAGTTTTAACGTTTTATGGATAACATCGGTTGACCCAACTAGATCATTTAAAACTAAATCATTTAAAATTCAATTTATTTGAAATTAAATTAGAAAATTTTCTTCAAATTCAAGTATTTCTTCCTTGATTTTATTGAAACGTATAATATAAAAAAGCTTCAGCTTTGGAAATTATCTAGTACAAGATTAACGTTATATCATGCATTCCACAGATGGTCTAAAGATCTATTAATTTTAGTTCATTTGTATTAGTAATGTATTAGTAATGACGTATGGGAAAACAAACTTATATTTGTGGTCCTTTTCATATATTTTTCACAAAAATCTCGTTGCCATCGGCTATCTTATCTGTTTAATGTCTGTATAGTAAATTGACTTTGTGCCAAAGATTATACATTTTCTGGACAGTCATTGAGACTATTACTTCAAAATAGACTTTAATAACTAATAGTTATTTGTAAAGTAGTACCGCCATTTTTCGCATTTTACTTTTTAACATTTAAAATTAAACACGAGCGCTTCCCATTACTGATCTAATAGGCACTTTTACTTTATCACCTCATACTTTTTAACACATTAGCAAAAAAAATAATGTTCTTAAACTTTGGTGTGAAAGAATTGGTGTTAAAAATATTAGTGTTATAACTTTATCTACACGGGTATGCTGAAATCAACTACATATTGATAGACATTAGACACAGACTTTCTGTCTCACTTGAATAAACGTTTGCTTTTACTGAATAAAGTTCGAAAAGCTTGAATATTATCTAATAATCCAGACTTTATTATTTTAATTCACCAATGTTTTTGTTTTTTTATATTTTCCAGTACCCTTTAAAAGGGTCCCTTTTCTAACAAATTATCTCATATAATTGTTAATAATTAATTTTGATAAAAGTTTTGTGTTGCGTAACGCTTGCGTTGTGATAAATAAAAAGACTTTCGGATAAAATAAAGCATAAAATGAGCGTTAGCTGGGAGGTATTTTCTTAATGGAAAATATCTATTTTGTCGAAATCATTTATTTTACACCACCTGCTTAAAGTAACATTTTTGTTTGCGAATGGTGGTAACTTTTTCAACACACGCACTACCTGCCTAACGTAACAGTTCCGCTCAAAGTAATAGTTGTTTTAGAACTTAATTTTTATGCTTCAATATTTTCGGATGTAAAGTAGTTTTAGTAGTACTAAATTAGTACATTTCAAAAATCTTTTTCATCTGATTGATCATTCAGAATTCATTTTTTCCATTTAACCTACGCCCTACTTGCTTAAAGTAACAGTTTTTTTGTTCATTTTGATATTACTTTAAGCAGGCTGGTGGTGTATTCTACGTTTATTTATGTATTGTTTGTGAGCTCTGCGACGCCATCATATGATTTTCTTAAACCTTTCTTTATATATTTTTTTCAATTCACAATAACTTCAGGTCGAATTGCATTGTCATCTGGAAGGGGTCGCACGACTTCAAACAATTTACGAACTAGGAATGCTAAAACGGCGCAAAACTTTAGACACTTCTCTCACAGTGCCCCAAATGCCTTTTGAGCAAAGCTGGGAAAATTTTGAGGACTTGGAAAATCTCGTTGTTATTCCCGATGGCGAAAGAGTCCCATCTCTGTTGGTTTTCCTCGAACGGTTCAAGTTTTTCATGAATCTAATCCAAGGTAATCGCGATGCAATTTACAGAGTTGTTTATGAATGCCTCGAGGATTGTTATAAGCAAAGGAACAAGGTTAACTTTTTTACTATTTAAATAAGACGTGGACAAGCAAATTGGGGGTGAATTTTTACCTCCGTTCAACCATTTTTTTTTTCGATTTTGGTACGAAAAACATGTTAACCAAGAATAGAACCGTTTATATCGAAATGCGCTTTTGTCCGTATCTTTTGGCGTCAAAAGGCTTGGAACCTCATTTTAGATCATTGTAAGTCAATCAGTACCTAAATTATCTAACTTATTTATCTGGGCATAAAAATTGATATAAAATTGGTTAAAAATTGATTTGAATATTGATATAAAATTCATGCTGAAATTTATTTTAAATTAGAAAAAAATTTACAAGCCACACAAATTACGGGAACTTTTGGCGGCTTACTAGATACCAAATATTTCTCAAAATCAACGACGTTTCGTAAAAAACGGCCGACAACTTGAGTAATGTCTATTTTAGCGGGGATTTGACTCCCGAGGATGTTATTGAAATTTGCCATCAAGCAATGGAAGCTGGTGAGCGTGATTTTGGCGTAAAATCACGTCTCATATTGTGCAGCGTTGTGGGTCTTTGGGATTACGCAATGCCTATTGCAAAATTGGCAGTCAAGTACAAAGAGTTTGTTTGTGGCATTGACATTGCCGGATATGAAAATGGCCATGTTTACAATAGTTTGAAGTGGGGTGCCATTACGTGGAAAAAAACACATGAAAATTTTTCAATATAGAAAACGCTATATTTAGAATGTCTAACGATGCTACTACGTCAATTTAAGGTCTACTCTGATCAGTGTATATNTAAAGGAACGACAACAAATCACGGCATTTGAATTTGCCGCCAAACATGGCGTTAAACGGACAGCCCACGCTGGCGAAGCAGTCGGCGCTTATTCGGTGACAAATGTAAGTACTATTTTTACTTCTCTTAGCGGTCACTTTAGAAGATTGTCTCGTGCCGCCTTTTAATGGGGCATTTGAGTTTTGGTGACTTCCTGTAGATTAAACTTGTTATATCACTTCCGTTGTTTGTCAATAAGTTTTTTTTGCAAATATTTGAATCGTTGCCAATGCTTCAAATATTAGCAAAATCGCTCATTGATCATGCGCTCGTGTGCTCATGGTCTAATCGACATGGAAAATTCCCTTGAAAAGTCGCCATCGCAAGAATTCTTGAATGGTGTTTCAGAGTAACCCAGTTGACTGTTTGAGTTTTATGCATTGTAAATCGAACGCTTACATTAGCGTATACCGGCATACTGATATGTAAACTTTACACTGTAATTGGGCATTACATTGTAAAGGGGAATAATGCGGGATGATCGTCTCTCATGAATTCCCGGCCTTATTGCATATTTTCTAGATGGGGAGTTTCCACTGATATATACCGTGTGTAAAAGCCCAGAGTTTTGGGTTTTAACGAACCTTGAAATGATTTTCAAGCTATTTTGGCCGCACCTTAACATTCCGTGGTCCAACAGACGATAGTTCAAGATGTTATTTTATTGATGTAGTTAGACCCTTAGAGCACGCATTTGAGATGAAACATTATGAAAATTAGCTACTACGGGTTGAGTTTCATGAAAATCGGCCGACCGTTTCTAGAATAACGTGTCGGCATGTTTTAAGGGTAGTACGGTCTCTCCATGCCTCTCCTTTCTACGATCTTTATAAATGCCGCATACATATGTATATAAAAAGGGGAGGAAGGAGGTCACCTCAATTCAAATTGAAAAGGGGAAAATTTGTCTTCATATCATGTTAAAATATGCCGACACGGTATACTGCGACACGGTACTAGAAACGCTCGACCGATTTTCATGAAACTCAACTGGTAGAGACCATTTTTTGATCCCAAAAGCTCTTAACGATGAAAAGGGTTCTTCAGCGCCTACACGTTTTTTTTCTATATAGATGTTCCTAATAAAAATTCGTAATATACGGGTCAAACTTCGTTAAATATGTAACTTTGAAGTAATATTGGTGTTGTACTCGTTGTCCGGCAAGTATATAATGCATAGTTATTAAGGCTCTTGATGTTTTAAAAGTCGATCGAATTGGACATGGTTATCATATTGTGCAGTCGGAGGACGTTTACAAACGAATTAAGGAAGGATTTCATTTAAACAAAAATCTCAATTAACTAGATAACCCCCCTGCGCTGCGCAGTTACCGTTCAACTTTTGCAAGATAACGGAGCGAATGGAAAAATTATAATGCAAGATAACGTATGATAACATGACAGCGTAGACTACGCTGCGTAGTATGTGTACTTTGAATACCATGTTTGTTATATGATAAGTTATCATTGATAACCATGTGAAAACTATTACGGTAGAATTTTAAATGAAATCTCAATAAAAGGATGAGAATATTCACCTGGAATGCTGTTTTACATCATGTT
>SCLG01000159.1:0-11151 GCA_004367875.1 Oikopleura albicans
GCAGTGTATAGTAATCGAGGTCTTCATAATCTACAGAATTGTTGTGGGCAGAACTAAGAGCATCTTCTGACATATTAGAAGGTACAGAGTCAATGGAAGCGTACTGATTCGGATTGTCATCATGTTGCGTATTCTGTGGACGACTATTGGTTACAAATGTTGTTGTTTGATTCAGCTCTGGTGCAATTTCTATTCGTACAGCTGTTGGAGTTTTTTGTGGCAAGACTGTTTTATCAAGCTTAAAACAAAAACCATCAAGATAATTATCCATATCTTCAATGAGATCATGTTTGTCAATGTCATCTAACTTTTGCGACAACATTTCTCTAATACTTTGTTTTTCATTATCGCTCAAACGAAACTGATATAGTGTCAAATATGATCTTATTTTCGAATATGCATCATGAGCTGTTTTTTCGTAATGTAAAGATGCCTCTTGCCATTTTTCCATTAAATATTTTATAAATTGTACATCAAATTTCTCTAACTGTCTTGAGTGTGACATTTTGATGAATGAAGACGAAATGTTTGATTGTTGGGGGAGTATTTATAGCGGGATTTATCAGGGGGTCCACCCGGATCTCAACATTCTTATAAAAACGACTGCAACAATAAATTCACGGGGCATTTTGAGAGACACAAGACTTATTCTTGTTTATTATTTTCTTGTTATCATTTCGAGCGGGCATCAGTCTACAGCACGTTATGATTTTGTTGATTGTGAAGTGTAAAGCGACACCATACCGGCTACATGTAAGCCTTTTGTATTCTGTGGAATTTGTCGATAGTAACAGCATTGTTTCGAATAGCAAAAATAACTAAAAATAACTTGAAATAATTACAGTAAGTCATACAACTTACCCAATGTGTAGTCGTCTTTTAAAGCTTCTTGTAATTTTATATCAATACCAATCAAGCCTTCTTTAGCGTGTTCGCCCTCAAATTTATGACTCAGCCAGCAATAATAATAAGTGAAAAAGTTGGCATCGTTTTCCCCGCCAACGTTTTTTTAGTTTTGCCAATGGTATCCAGAAACTTGCTATACAGTTTAACTGTGTAAGAATCTAGCGACATAGGATATCCTTGAACAGGCATTCCATTCAGAGTAACACATGCTTCGCTATAATTTGTGTGTCGGAAACAAGAAGATGAAAGATTAAAATCTCCATTCAATGCATTTGTTTTAATCAAACCAGCAAATAGGTAATCAGGAGTCGGTCCGCCCATAACGTTATTGACTCGTATAACGGATTGTCCTTTATTAAAGTTTTTCATATAAATATCACAATCATCATATCTCAGTGTGATCGGTCGATCAATAATTTGCGAGTAGAAGTTACGCAAATATGTTGACGTTACGTATTCTACTTCCAAATAAGGATCAATTAAATCCAATGTTTTTCCGTCCAACTCTGTTGGCTGTGTTATTCCATTTCCGAATTCAGCATATATCAAACCAATTGCAGCTATAGCTCGATCNTTAAACAAACTTTAACAAAATAAACTTATATATATAGCACAGCAAATCGTGCAGAATTTTTATGGAATAATAGCGGTTATTAAGTGTTGTATTTTCTGTATTGTGTTTCTATCAAACTTTGAAAAACAATGACGTTTTTGTGGGTGAATATATGTTTTGTAATTTGATACTAGTAACGTGATACCATTTTCGACCAAGGCCTTTTATTTTAGAAGGAGTTTATTTCTAGAGACCAGAGATGCCGCTTACCACAAATGCCGTCAAAAAAGATAACGGCAATTTTATGGCACCATTCAGAATGATACTGAGTGGATCAAGTGGGGCGGGTAAAACGCATTTTGCAGGATCACTTCTTACTAGTAATAATTTTGATATGGAATTTGAATATATTTACTTTTTTCATCCGTGTTATTTGGATGAAGCACCTGTCAATTGGCATGAAACTATGAATATTCCGGTTTCATATCAAACTGGAATTCCAACACTGGAACAACTAATGAGCATGCCAGCAAATTCCGTCGTCGTTTTAGACGATCTTATGGACAAATGTAACGAAAGCGAAACAATTGATCAATTATTTCGTGTAATAAGTGGCAAACGAAAAATATCCGTAATGTTAATGACGCAAAATTATTTTGCGCAAGGAAAATATGGAAGAAACATACGAAATTCGTGCAATTATTCAGTTCTTCTTCGCAATTGCTGCGACGCAACCATAAATCAAAGAGCCGCGAGAGGAATGGGATTGACTAAGCCATTCAAGTTAGCTGAAGTTGCTTGTGCCAAGACAGAATATCCTTACATATTCATTGATCAATCACAAAAGGGCCAAGTGTCGGGTTACCAAATATACACTGACATATTCGAGAAATACAAAAAGTGTTATTCAAACGCGGGTATGCCGTCATACATTATACCAGAGAAGGATTTTTTGACGGTGTTTAAAATATTACAAGAGAAGGATCGCATTGTGTTAGCTCAAGAGAAAAATGAGAACAAGATCAATGAGGAATCAAGTGGTGCGTTCCAAGCGGAGAACATTGAGACGCCAGGAAATATCCAACAACAATCAACGCCTTATGCAAGACGACCCCGTAAGCGAATCCGAAAATTTAAATAATGTGTATAATAACATAAAAAGTATTCCGAGCTACAGTTCCAAAATTGCCGAGTTTCTTCGACAAAATGAAACTAGTTCTGTACATAAACGAATTCGACGAAAATTTCGACGACGTAAAATTATAACTTATTATCCGTACGATGTTTGTATGGCAGATTTAGCTTTTTATAATGCACCAGATTATGTTCGAGCCAACGGCGGTGTCAAATACATTTTGGTATTTATCGATGTTTTTTCAAAAATGTGTTTTGTGGAACCAATGAAAGATAAAAACGGTTTGACGACATTGTTAGCAATGGAAAAAATTCTAACACGACTTCCTGAAACGCCTCATCATATTGTCACAGACGATGGAACTGAGTTTTATAATCATTACGTTCAAAAGTTGTTCAAAGAAAACGGAATTGTTCATTATAGTTTACGAGGAGCCCATAAAGCTTCTGTAGCGGAACGTATGATACAGACAATAAAAGGTCGCCTTGAAAGATATTTTTGGCAAAACCGAACAAAAAGATATGTTGACATTCTGGAACAAATAGTGGACAATTATAATAGGACTCCGCACCGGTCAATTGGAATGGCGCCAATTGATGTGAACGAGAACAATCGTGGTAAAGTATTCAAAAAATTGTACGGAAACAGTGAATTACAATCTAAACCACGATTAGCAATCGGAGATGTTGTTCGAATTGTAAAAAACAAAACAACTTTCGAAAAAGGATACACAAGAAATTGGAGCCTTGAATTATTTACAGTCATTTCTGCCAAATCACGTGGTGGAGTGGATTACTATAAAGTGAAAGACAACCAGGGAAATATATTGCCACGCCAGAGATATTATTACGAACTTAATCTCGTTCAAAAACATGATACTTAATCTACATTGTAATATATTGGAGAACAACAAATTTACATTAGAAGCACCGTATATAACGTTAGCAAATAATTGTACTTATGATATCGGCTTACGTCAATTGTATTTGGAACTCACTTCAAATCAAATTTCGAAAGATAATGAGCTTTGGTCTTTGTCGACAAATTTGGTTGACAGGTCACCAACCAACACATATCAAACAATATCATATTTCAACACAATGAAAGGAAAACTAAATCAGTCATTCATTCCTGCTTCAGTTGTGTTTTATCCGCTGGAAGTACACCATCTAGAGAATCCTCAATTTTTAATTCAGAGAATTAATAAAAACAAAATACTTCACATTGAACAAGCGTTTATTCAATTGGAAATACGAAAAACATGTTTGGATTTAGCAAATGTTTAAAATCATTAAATATGCCCCAAGCTGTTCTTACGAAAAACAATCAAGAGCGGCCAAAAAAGAGATTTGCTCAAGTTTCGGAGTTTAATTCTAATCGAATTGTCAAGAAACCAAATTATGCAAAACAATTTTAACTGTTAGTACTTTGCTGCGCAGCATTATTTACTGTAGAATAGAGATTGTTAATTTATCACGTTTCAATTTGTATTTAATTTTTAGATGAGCTATACGTATAATGAAAGTGAGAAAGTCCGAAACGAAATGGAAATTGACCACAAAATCGTTAAGCGTATCTATCCGCGGACCAACAATAAAACGTGTTTGGAATTCGTTCTTGAAAAAGATCCTAATTTGTACCTCAGGATGTATTCGATGAAATTATTCGTGAGCGTGACATACCCAAAAACTTATGCTCCAGATATGGCTTTAGCGGCAAAACTATTTTCAGATTTACGAATTGATCTAGATAGCCAAACTGTGAATTCGTCAAGTACAAAGTAAGATATTTAAATAATTATTTGGTCTCACTCAAATGTATTTTAGAGGTCAATTTTATCTTTATGATATCCTGAGTAAGATGTCAAATTACAATGCGTCTACCGTTGCTACAAATTTTGCTTCGTTAGAAGGATATGGTTCGCAACCTCATTCAGCTGATAGAGGTTATATTTCAACTTTAAAAAGCGGAAAAAATTACAACATTATTGACGATAGATATTTGGCAGGGACGTTCAAAGAAGAAGGAAACAATATATCTAAAAAATATATTCTCAATTTAGAAGGCGGAATTCTTAACTGTAATCAGCCGTTGCTTAATAACACAGAAGTTAAACTATCATTCGATAGAGCCATAGCTGCCATTGGTCTAATATATGCTGAATACGGTGATGGTATAACACAGCCAACTGATTTAGACGGAAAAACATTGGACTTAGTTGATCCTTATTTGGAAGTAGAATATGTCACTTCATCATATTTGCGTAATTTTTACTCTCAAGTTATTGAAAGACCAATAACAATGAGATATGATGATTGTGATATCTATATGAAGAACTTTAGTAAAGGACAATCTGTAGTACGAGTTAACAATGTTATGGGTGGACTAACTCCTGATTATCTTTTTGCTGGTTTGATAAAAACAAATGCATTGAACGCAGATTTTAATCTTTCATCTTCTTGTTTTCGTCACACAAAATTTGGTGAAGCATGTGTTACTTTAAATGGTATGCCAGTGCAAGGATATCCTATGTCGTTAGATTCCTACACAATTAAACTTTATAGCAAATTTTTGGACACGATTGGTAAAACAAAAAAAACTTTGGCAGGAAAAACAATTGATTCTAACTTTTTTACTTATTATTATTGCTGGTTGAGTCATAAATTTGAGGGCGAGAACGCTAATGAAGGTTGGATTGGTATAGACATAAAATTACAAGAAGCTTTGGACGATGATTATACATTGGGTATGTTATTAGTCATCTCCGAATAAATTCGAATTATACTTTAGTTATTTTCGCTATACGAAACAATGCCGTATCTATTGACAAATTCCACAAAATACAAAAGGCTTACATGTAGGCGTTTTGAGCTCATTTTACACTTCAAGTAGCAACAATCAATTATCTTGTCGTCAGTTACCAAAATGTCACGCTTAAAGCAGTTAGAGAAATTCGACGTTCAATTTGTCAAAGATTTAATGGACAAATGGCAAGAAGCTGCGGCACATTACGAAAACAGAGCTAATGATGCATATTCAAAAATGAGATCATATTTGACATTATATCAATTTCGGTTAACTGACCATGAAAAACAAAGTATTAGAGAAATGTTGTCACAAAGATTAGATGAAATCGACAAACATGATCTTATTGAAGATATGGATAATTATCTTGATGGATTTTGTTTCAAACTTGATAAAACAGTTTTACCACAAACAGCTCCCACAGCTGTTAAAATAGAAATTGCACCAGAGTTAAATCAAACAACAACATTTGGAATCAATAGCCGCCCGCAGAATACGCAACATGATAACGAACACAACCAACATGATTCTGTTAACTCTGTTCCAACTAATTTGTCTGAAGATACCCTTTTTTCTGCAAATGACAATTCTGTTGATTACAATGACTTTGATTACTATACAATGCAATTTTTTCAATAAATGTATAAACGAGATAGTAATTGATATTTTTCATTTATCATTTAGAAGCGATGCTGCAAAATGCGTTTTACCCGCCCCACTTGATCCACTCAGTATCATTCTGAATGGTGCCATAAAATTGTCGTTATCTTTTTTGACGGCATTTGTGGTAAGCGGCATCTCTGGTCTCTAGAAATAAACTCCTTCTAAAATAAAAGGCCTTGGTCGAAAATGGTATCACGTTACTAGTATCAAATTACAAAACATATATTCACCCACAAAAACGTCATTGTTTTTCAAAGTTTGATAGAAACACAATACAGAAAATACAACACTTAATAACCGCTATTATTCCATAAAAATTCTGCACGATTTGCTGTGCTATATATATAAGTTTATTTTGTTAAAGTTTGTTTAAGGACCGGTCAGTCATGTTGTTTACAAACTTAACGTTCGAGGAAAACGCTATAAAAACCGTTCCACAAATACGATTGCATTATTTTATTATGTTTCTAAGAGAGCAAAGCTTGTACTTTAACATGTCTGTATCTAAGTTGTCATAAGTAGCACCACCGATCCCCCAGATTAACTTGAACTTGTCAAAAACTTCATTTTGAGGCGCCAATCACGTGAACAGTGTTGGTAGTATTGATTTCCTTTTTTGGGTCAAATGTTTCTCTAATGCAGGCGCTCATTTCTATGTGGGCTTTTTTTCCTGCGAGGTCTAGAACAAAAAATATTTCAAAAAAAATCGAAAAAAGTCCAAAAATTTGAAAATCATCGAACTTCCTGTACTGGAAATTTAATGAACGAGACACGATATCGCAAAAAGCCCACATAGAATTGAGCACTATAGTTTCCCGTACAATATGCTGAAAAAACTGAATCAATAGCACCAACACTGTGCACGTGATTGATGAAGTTTTCACAAAAATCAAAATAAAAAGTCTAACTTTTATAAAAAAAAGTGTGTTATGCGTTGCGATTAGTATTGAACTTCGCGATCAAATTGTGTTTAACCATTTCTCGGAACATTGTAGACGACCAGCATGTAAAAAGTAGACATTAAAAAACACGTTAACAACATTTAATTTTGAAAAATGGTATGACCAATTTTACAAATTCCATTTTTTGTTCAAATTTTGAACGCCCAATATTTCTAGAATTTGTTTGTCAAATGAACTTGACAATGCTTGATACCAATAACTAACGCCTTAAATAGTAATAAAAACATTAAATATGCGGATGAAATGAGGAATATGGATTTTTGAGTTTAGTTTGTACACAACATGACTGACCGGTCCTTAAATGATTTACTTATTTTGTCAAATTTCCTGCAACACGACCCGTGCTGTTATGTTGCAAACAATTATTTTTTGAAATACAATTTTTAAAGATAACCTCGCACGGGTGTATTATGTATTTATTTATAAGTAATACTTTAAAAAACTGTGGAAAACGGTAAACGCTATTATAAGTCCAAACTTCCTCCCTAGAGTTAAGCTTAATAAGTTAAAAACAATTTTTCAGCAATAATTATGATTGAGTTTAATGTATAAATACATACAAGCGGTGTGCGTTTTAAAGCAAGCGCTCGGTTAAGGATGTTTGAAAAACGACCCTTATTAAGCACTCGACCCGTATTAAACACACCCAGGATTAGGCGAGCTTAGTCTTGTAACCTCACAAAATTGTTATTTTTTGCGTTATATATTTGATAATAAAAATTTAGCGGTTACTAGTTAAACCTAGTTAGAAATGATGATGAAATAGTAATATTTGTATCTAAATAAGCGATCCTTATTTAGCACTACTGACCCTTATTCATTAAACCCCTGTATATGATAATTCGGAAAGTTTGCCAAGTGAGAGTTTTGTCAGAAAAAAAATCCTTGCATTTTTACATGTTGATTTTGAAACAAAAGTCTTGACCCATTATTTAATATTCGTAAACTTAACTAAACAAATAGTATTGAATAAATAAATGAACAATACATTCTGGTTTGCATAATTCCATTCTCTCCAAAAAAAAACTTTACGAAAAAAAAATGAATGGAAGGCTAATGGCACCGTGCCATGGCCATTTTCCTATCCCTGATGCGGGCGGATCCATTTCCCTGAAATATACTACTGATGTTATATGAATAAATTGTTAGAAAACAATCAGATTTTTGACAGTCGTTCCAAAATTCACGGATTTGCCTGTGGGAGTTAAATTTGTATATTTGAAGCTATTGTTAGCCATTGACGCAACATTTTCAACACCCAGAGTAGTAGNTAATCTAGCTGGCTATCGCTAGATGAAGCTCGAGAGTAATAATAGCTTCGAAGCAAGACACTGGGTACGCCCAAATGGATTTTGCGAAAAAATTCTTAAAATGAAAAAGAAGAGTTGGGTACGGCAATTCGGATGCGTCTCCATGTAGTACATGATAAAGTGTAATGTAAGTTACATTATGTAACATTGGAGGGGATGTTTAAAAAAGCTTCCTACAAGCACACCAAAAACAGGGTCATTTTATTGATATTTTTAATATTCCAGAACAAAAATATTTCGGAACAAAAATATTAAAGGACAAAAATACTCCTTGACAAAAATATATTAGAACAGGAAAACATTCTAAGTAAAACGGTAAAAATCGGACACCCTAGTTATATCCCAGGAACAAATGCGGGACTTGAATTATATTTAGTGTAAAATTAGTCCAGAACATGACTAGCCACACTTTTCAGTACAAAAATTAGCCCGCTCGTCAGGATTAATAGAGTGAAAATCGGGTAACGAATTTAACTAGAAGACGGGCCTAAGTGGACAAATTTTAGATTATCTTAGAATAATTTATCTATACCGTATGGCAGCTTTCAGACTGTAATACTTTGAGCAATTTTCCCAAGATTTGTAACGCTATTCTGGCCTAACCGTTACAGTCTGAGCGCTGCCATACGGTAGATACATATTATACCACTTACGCAGTTATGTAACATAAATTATATTGTCGAAATATTTTTAAAAGGACAATATAACTGCACAGAGCGTAGGTGAAAAGTTAATTTATGAAAAAAATGCGCAAACCTATCAAAAAGTTCGCCCACCTATCAAAAGGTTCGCAAAATTAGTCAGTTTTGCAAGAAATAGCGTTTAAACACATATCTGAAATAATTCCGTGAACACAGATGCGGAAGAATGTCCGCACTATCACTTTTTGTGTTATTACCTACGTATTTTTTCACTATAAGCGAACCGATGGTCCTGTATCGAATGAGCATACTCTCAAAAGCTCTCCGACCACCCTTGGACACTTTTTGGTCGACTTAACAACAAAAACACAAATTCACAAACGGTTAACCGGGTGACGTACGGGGTTCATTTATTGCAAGCTAGTGGGCGGTTGACTACTTAATAGTTTTGAAAAAATATGACAAAAAACATGTGCGTGAAAACTATTAATTGAAAGTAACCTCTTTTTGAGGTTTCCTAGGCTAGGAATCCTAGCTCCAAATAAGACTAATTAATATTCATTACGGAAATATAATTTGTATTTACTCTCCGACTTTGTAATCGATTAGTCTATGTTGATTTTCACTGCCGTTACATTTAATAAAATGAAACATCAAAAAAACGCGTTCTACTTTGTGTTTTAATGCATAAAAAACATAAAGTGCTTCTCAAAGGTTTTAAAATCTAATCAATAAAATTTAAATTTAAAAATAAATTTTATCAATACAGAGGGTGCACAGGGCGTGTAGTTAAAAATTTCAATAATAATTCATTATTTTATTTATTTCGCTAAAAAATGCAAGATAACTGCGTAGTCGGAAAATTTTACAACATAGTAACATAACTGCGCAGGCAAGAAAAAAAGGCAACATAACTGCGCAGCTAGGAACAAAGGGCAACATAAATGTAGGCGGGTTTGCTCAAATCTAAAAGACGAAATTTGACAAAAAAAAATGATGGGATATTACGAAAATATGACGAAGTATTACATTTCGACAACATAACTGTGTGCAACATAATTGCGCAAGGGGTGTATGTCATACACTATGATTTTTACTTTTTTTCGTTGAATTAAAACCTGTCATTGTTTTCGTGAGATGTATCTCCAGAGGTCAAAAATGGCCCAGGAGTGCTCAGTGCCAGTATTGAAACACAAAATTTTTTTTTCGTAAATAAAAACTGAAAACGTTCACGCTTGCGTAAGTAAAATCCTTGAAATCCTGGTTTTCAACTTTTTTTCTCACGGATTGGCTTTCACTAAACACAGACTGAGTCATTGATTATTTGCAATGGCGTGATTGGTGGATAAAAAAAAGTTAAATCCAATGCGCCAATCACATTTACAGCAAGCCTTCGAATGAATAAACTAAAATAAACTAAAACTAAAAGTTAATTAAATTAAACTAAAACTAAAATAACTTATTTTAATAACCCGTGAAAAAAATGGGCAAGAGAAAATAAGCGTCTTCGGCTTTTACGTCGGATATTAGTTCTGAGAAGCTTCAAAAGAGATAAAAAAAAAGAAGATTTCTTTAGAGAAAAACCGACATAACCTAAACGTTTATAAACCCTGGAAAACAGTTAAATCCGAGTTAACGTAGATTTTAATGGACATTGTTTAACCACGATAAACCGGTGAAAAACCATGTATCGTCCTTTTGAGCTCGAGAGGCCAGCACAGCTCATTTTTGTTAATTTGGATTGCGAGAGGACAGTTCAGCACAGCTCGTTTTTATTTTGAATTATGCCGAGCCCTGGTTTCACCCGTTATTTACCATGCTAAAAAAATAAAAAAAGAGACCCGTTTTGGCGCTAGAGAGCATTTTATGATCTTTGACATCACGCAGACTCTTACACAAGAACGCATCTTTCGATTTTTTATTTCGTCATCGTAATCTCCGGGTGAAATTGCACCATGTTTACTTAAGTGATTTTCAGAGAATTATATTTAAGGATGGGAAGTTCCCCACTGCCATTGGGAACCATCTGAAATTTCACACCTTTTTAAACAAAAATGGGTATTTGAAATACCGTATTTCCCACTCTTTAATTAATTTGAGGTTTTTTTTTTTGAAGAATGGAATTGTCGACATTGGCAAAAAGCTTTTTGCGAGTGCAGAAGCGCACAATTCCGGC
>SCLG01000159.1:13014-36764 GCA_004367875.1 Oikopleura albicans
AAAAAAAAAAAATCGACAAAGTGGTGACCGCTTGACCTTCGTGGTCTTGATTTGGAATTGTCAGAATTCAAAATAATAAATCCGAGAAAACACGGTTGTGCGCATTTGTTCAGGGATGATTTTACAATTGAAATCAATTTATTATTATGAAAGCGGTAAAACTAGTTCGCAAAAATGTGAAGCTATAAGTAATAAATTGGAAAATACAAATTGATGAATATTTTTCTACGACAGTTAAAAATTTTGGACGAGTTTCCAGTAATTTGTCGCTTTCACCGATTTTCCAGTACATCAACGTCGAAATTGAAAACAATTATAATTAAGTCCTTCATTTGCTCGAATATAATTACAAAAAAACAAACGTTTTATCAATAGCTGCTATGATATAGATAAAGAATATATAAATAATATAGTGTAAATAGTAGTAAGTTTGGTACAGCCTAAAAAAAGCTACCCTAGTGAAAAATATTGGCGTTTCTAATTTTGACTGCGAGCAGGTTGATGCATTGTTGGCAAGATGTCGAATTAAACCACTCAATAATCAAGTCGAATGCCACCCTTATCTGGATCAAACGCCCCTTTTAGAGCATCATAGGAAACATGACATTTCTGTTACATCTTATATGTCACTTGGACGGGCGGAGAGAACAAAGGTCTTGTTTTATCAATTTAAAAATAATTGAGAATTTTTGCACTGCGGTCTACCCAGTTTTTATGACAGTATGATCTTATTTGATAAAACTATCATAGGACCCATCGGGAGTTAGTTTACTTGACAACTTGGTTCTGAAAGAGTTAGCTGCAAAGTACAAAATCTCAGTTCCTCAAATTCTTCTACGTTATCAGATTGAGCAGGGTGTCCTCATTATCCCCAAAAGGAAAAGTTCAAAGATCTTTTTTTGTAACGGCACCGTCGGAAAGGTGATCCGCCGAAGTTTTAACCTTTTTTGCACTGTAATTGGTCAAAAATGGACAAATTTCGGCACATTACCCTTTCACTGGAAACGAAAAGAGACCGAGTTAGGCAGTGCCCTTAAAACCACTATTTTTTCACGGGTGGTTATAAGGTCAGCCATGAAATCATATCTTTTTTGAACATATCAAAAGTCAAACACCATCTCGTATAGAAGAAAATAGTGAATTGTTTCACTTTAGTTTAGATAAGTCGGATATGAACACCATTCGAAAACTTGACATAAATCAGCGGTCGTGTATGTTTGCGCCGAGTGCCGCTTCACGAAATTTTCCCAAATCTTGGTTTTCGGAGAAATGGTACAAAAAGCTGATGGAGTCTTAAAAACTATAACTACAGAGACGTTGGTTATAACTTATAAGGTTTGACATTTTGACCGCTATAAGGTCAAGTCACTTTTGCTCAATAAAATTCATGTCTTATCATTTTCAACGACTTATAACCAACACCTGGCGTTTTATATTTATTTTTTGAATTATTAATTGAATAATTAATTCATGACACTTCTTTCTATGCCTTATACTGTACAAGAAAGTTTGAGGAGGTCGAATTAGGAATAAAATGTATACACCCCTGCGCAGTTATCATATATATTTTTCAATGATAACTGCGCATGGGTGTATATATTTTATTTCTAATTCGACGTCCTCAAACTCATCAATTTGAAAAACTGATTCGATATCCTCATAATTACGTCACCTTATAATATGAGTCATAAGGTTATTTTTTGAGTTTAAAATTATGACTTTCGGAATTTTTGATAATCTGTCAAGAAATTTCGTCCCTGAAATACAATTTTTTTCTCAAATCATTTCCGTCTCTAGTTTGAGCCCAAAAAAACATTCAATTTTACAGATGTTTTTGGCCATTTACGCAATCAATATTGTTGGCCCGAAAATAAAATTAATGTTCAAATGGGTATTTATTCAGAAATGTTTCGACAAATTTCAAAGTTTCCATGTCGTTCAATTTGGTATATGCGTCGTCAAAAATTTTCTAGAAATTTTCGAGACATTAAATGGCGTTTATATAATCAAGGATCTTTGGATTCATTTGCGCGAGATATGTGTTGGAGAGGGTAATTTGAAAGTTACCTATCTGGTATTTACCAGTAGTATTAAGTACCCGGGCCTTATTCGGACCAAAATATAAATATCTTTAATACTTGTATATTATTTGGAAAATACTGCACTCAAAACACCAAGGTATAAAAATGAACATAAGAAGGAAATTATCAATCCTTTTTTGAAGCTAAAATATTTAGTTTTTATTTTTGCCGAAACTTTCCAATTACCCAATTTTCAGGGAACCCTAGTGGAAGCAACACGTGGCGGTAGACCGTCTCATGAGCTTAGTTTATTGGCCAAAGCTTATCGAGGTAGTTTTTTGGAAGATAATTTATATGACTCTAGAAACCAAGAAGATCATTTGGAGCGTTTTAAACAATTCGATAACAAATCAAAAGTAGCAATTTATCAGCAATATAAAAGAATTCTTTATCCGTTCGACCCCTCCGAGTTTGGGAAGAACGAAGAAAATCGACATAAAAGTATCGCACTGGAATATTTTGAGGAAATTAAGAAACTGAAAGGTATGCGCTAAAGATTCATAAAAATGTAAAATTTCTTCCACCGGTTGAGTTTCATGAAAATCGGCCGAGCGTTTGTAGTATACCGTTTTAAGTATACTACTATGTATACTACTATGTATTAAGATGATATAAAATTTTCCCCTTTTTATTTGAAATTGTGGTGCCCCTCCTTTCCCCCCTCTTTATAAACTGACACCCCAGTTCAAAATAAAAAAGGGTCTTTATATCATCTTAAAATATGCCGACATGGTATACTACAAACACTCGGCCGATTTTCATGAAAGTCGACCGGTATAGACGGCATAGAGTCTAAAATAAAAATAAAAAATACGAACGGAGAAAATGTTTTCCCTTTTCCAAGCAACACCTACAATTTTATCCATCGTGAAAAAATGAACTTATTCCCTACACGACTGTACTCAGTTTGAATCAATTTAGAGTACACGAACAATAACTTCCAAAGAGAGGTCGATTTCGATGTCACTCGGACTACGGGCGATCTTCAAGGTTCAAAAGAATTTATAATAAAACATCGACATATTGATAGAAATCGTGTAAAGTCCAAAATGTCATTTTTATTTTGGGGTCACAGAAACTTTAATAAAACACATCTAGAAATTTTAATTAAAATTTCATCAAATGATTTGAATAATGTCATATTTTAAGCAAGTTTTAAATCAATCCTTATTGAGGGGTCACGTGACATTATTTGACCCCACCAAAAATCGCCTTTTCATGACCGACCAAAATTGAAAAAAAATCTCCCGCATCCTCGATGAATTTCAAGTACAGTCCTTACTCATTTATCGGACGCTTTTTCGGCCAAAATGGGGCCCTTCTAATAGAAAAATGGACCTTTTTGTGACGATACTTTTTCGGACGCTATTTTCGAGAACCGAAAACGTCCGATAAATGAGTAAGGACTGTAATACCATTTTTATGACCACAACTTGTACGCGGGTAACCAAACTTTTTTACGATAAAAAGTCCAGTTTTACCCTACTTTAGGTACTTTCATCGGGAACAGAGTGTTTTAGGGGGCGGTGTGTTTCCCTTATATAAAAATTACGAAAGGATTCTCTCTGAACTCTACGCGGCAGGCAGTTATGATGAGGCGCAAAAATTCGCCAAAATTACTCGAAATTTTCCGGTTGATGTTTGGCTAATTGAGGCGTTTAATCGGGTCGAGCAAAAATCCTTGGACATACCGCGACTTCATCGCGAAGGCAGCTTATTTTTCTTGTACCTAAGTTACTATTCATATGGCCCATAACTTATGGGGAGAATAAGCCCCATAACTTATGGGCCATAAGTTATGGGGCGTATTCTCCGAAGATCCTTATTTTATTTTTGCACTCACTGATTTGGTATAAGTGGGGACATCGAAAATTTGTTATTTTGCGTAGATTGACTCATGGTGGGCAATTTTTTTTCAGTTGGTTACAAGCAGTGTTGGAAACGTTGGCCAACGCTCTAATTTTGGAAAATTTTCCCAACGTTTCCAACACTGGTTATAAGGCCCTTGTATTATGATATATTTCCCATAATAATAGTAATTTTTGTGCAAACTAAAAAAAGCTTCCGAAGCTATGGAAAAAATTGAAGCTGTCAAATCCGATGCCAAACGAGCTGCCCTAATTAATCAATTAAATTACGCATATTTGTCGCGACTAATTGTCGCTATGAAAACAAACGAAAAACTTGAAATATCAAATTTACTTTCCGTGATGAGTCTTGATGTTCAAGTGTTGGTTAATGTGTACCGTCACAGTTAGGGTACGAACGGGACACCGCAGTCTTTCGGAGAAAATGTTAAAAAACGTTTTTAGGGGAAATTTTAATGACTTCGAAAATCGTTTTTCCGATGATAAATTTTCCAGTGAAGTTCCCCCAAAAAAGTTTTATCCTAAATTATCTTTTTTTAGTGGTTTGGGCTAGAGGTCGGCACTTTTTGACCCTACCAACAATTGGACCCGATTTTGTTAGGGTAGATTCCACTTTTGTTTTCCTTGGTCCAGTAGGGTCCAATTTGGGTCCATTAGGTGTAGATCTAAAAAATTCTTTCGGACCCAAATTTGCAAAAAAAATACCCAATTTTAGGGTCAAATTCGGGTTCATTGGCCTCGACCCCATAATCAAATTCGGGTCTAATAGGTGTAGTTTGGGTCCACTCTATTTTTGCCCTGGTCCAGTAGGGTCCAATTCGGCTCCAAATCGGGTCCATTAGGTGGTGTGGTTTGGGTCCACTATTTTACCACCGTGGACGGAGGCTATTTTCGAGAATCGAAAACGTCCGAAAGAGGAGTAATTACTGTAGCAATGTAGATATTTGTCACGTCATTTTTTCAGTTCGGTTCGTACCTTAGTTATAGTTTACTAAAAATGAAAAATGTGAATATGGATACGATCGGCGTCTTTCAAGAAGTTGCGGAGAAGGGCGATTTATTTGGATTTTATCGTTCTTGGTCGAATCCCTATTTTTCTTTGCCACCGATCTTTCGGGCACCGTTGAAAATATTTTTGGCAAAATCATGAAAAAATAAATAAATTTTTTGGTAGAAGGAAATTTGATTTTTGGGTGGATGGTCTCAAATTGTGACCGTTTTAAGGTAAAGTCGATATTTTCGAAGCGTGATTTTTGGGAACAAATATTTAAAATCATGTCTTTTTACGCCCGTTGACACATTTTTTCTAAAGAAATTATGTATTTAGGATGGAAAAATAATTCAAATGGTTATAAGGTCATGCCAGTTTTTCAAAGTGCATTAAGGGCAAGACAGTTTCTTTGGGTCTGACCTTATAACCAGACCCCGGTAGTTATAATTACAATTGTATAATGTCTTGCAATATTTTCAACATTACATCCCCTCTCCCATGTAAATGTAGTGAATGTATTTTATTTTTCAACCGTCATCTTTAAAGCATCTCTTACGTAGTGAGTCAGTTTCGGATGATTATGAAGAAATGGTCGAATGGGTCATGTCCAGAATGAAAGTAGAAAATAGAGACGATTTTAAATTAAAAGTAGACGTGAAACAAAAACTATTGTTCACAAATGGCAAAAGCCACAAAATGATGAATTCACTGCGCGAAGAATTAAAAAATCCGGTTCGAAACAACCAGTTCACAAAACCGGTTTAACTCTTTCTGATGAACAATACTGTTGGAAATATTGTTGATTACATAGAAGACCAGAAAGCGAAAATACAGGGGCGAAACGTGAAAATAATTACAATTTTGGGTGAAGGGTACTTTCGCGACCATTTGTCTCGACCCGTCTCGGGTTTTGAGCTCGGGTCCAGAACACGGGTCTAGACCCGAGTAAAAATAGCTACCCGACCCGTGTCTTACCCAAGGCGGATACGTGTCTACTCGGGTAGGAGATCGGGTCGGGTACCCGAGTGCCGACCTCTGTTTATGACTACTTTTGCGACCACAAAGGGTCGCGAGATGGTGTTTTAACAAGATTTCGCGACTTTTTTTTACTTACAAACAGTGGTCGCGAAACCTCACCCAAAACACTTTTTAAAACCCCACTCCCAATTTTGGTACATAAAGTTTATTCTTGGTCATTTTTTCACAAAATTTGACAGGAAAATTCTTATTAATGTACCAAAAAATTCTTCAAAAAAAGTTTTCACCAAAAGACCGCGGTGCCAAATAATTAAATTTGCAATAATAGTTATTATTTAGATAAATGAAATGATCCAAATATGTCGCTTACTGAGGCAGGTACGTTTGGAACCGCTGGCAAGTCGAATTCAGCCAACTTTAACCCCTATCCAACCGGTTCGGCCACTATCAGTCAGTCTAGTCGTGGAAAGTCGAATTGAGAAGAAGTGGACCCAACGACGAATGAAAAAACATCAACATGATCGAATTCGTAAAAAGCGATTGGATGAATTTCAAGAAAGTGAACAGTATCGATACGAAAAAAGTTTGGTTCGCAAAAAACAACATGTCGATAAGTAAGTACACCAGGTGCGCCGTTATGTTACAAAACCAAATAAAAAACAAAGTGTAATACATGTAATAATGGAAAATTGGAACATAACGACGCAGTGCGTAGGCGATTTCGCTGGAAAAAATATAAATTGTAACATAACGAATCCTACGGGGAAAATATTGCGCAATACGGTTTTTTTTTTGTACAAATTGTAACATAACGGCGTAGTGCGTGGGCGATCATGCTAGAAAATTTTTTGCAGAAAAACTGTAACATAACGGGACGAACGGGAATTGTAACATAACGGGTTGTAACATAGCGCACCTAGTGTAATTCTAGAAGAAACATTGTTTGACTGTTTGTTTATGAGAAATATGATTTTTAACATTTTCTTCTGAAGAAAGCCCCGAAAAAGTTCTATTACCAAGAAATAAAGGGGGTTGGTTATAAGGTCAGCCAGTTTGACCGTTATAAGGTAAAGTCAGTTTTTTGTAATAAGGTCAGGTCTGGTTTTTTTTTTGTAGTAAGGTCAAGTCAGGGTTTATAGTGAAAAACAAATTAGTTGTAGAAATGTTTTCAGTTGGTTATAAGGTCAGGTCAGTTTTTTCAAAGTGCATTATGGTCAAGTCAGTTTTTTCAAAGTGCAGTAAGGTCAAGTCAGTTTTTTAGACCTTGACCTTATAACAAACCCTCCTGTACATTTTTTCGATGACATCAAACTTTAGGTTTCTAAATAACTCTAAAGAGATTAATATCCGATGACCTTATAACCACTTATTTTAATTATAGTGTCTGGAGAGCATACGGGTTAAAGGAAGCTCCACCAGCCTTAACAAACCAAGAAAAAGAAAAACTGATGGAAAAGTACGTCGAGCAAGGTGTATTTAACGAGCCATTATCAATGATGGAATTATATTGGTATCAAAAATCGTCGCCTAGTAATAGCTCTTGGTATCAAAAGTTTACCCCGCGGATTTGGCGTCATAAATATCGGGGTATTGCAAATCCAATACCCCTTGAACGGATGATAAATCCATCAACTGGACAGCGATTCCGTGCTGGGACGATACGGGTAAGCAATTGTTGCATCTAGCGTCTAGTACGTTTTNATTTTTTCGATGACATCAAACTTTAGATTTCTAAATAACTCTAAAGAGATTAATATCCGATGACCTTATAACCACTTATTTTAATTATAGTGTCTGGAGAGCATACGGGTTAAAGGAAGCTCCACCAGCCTTAACAAACCAAGAAAAAGAAAAACTGATGGAAAAGTACGTCGAGCAAGGTGTATTTAACGAGCCATTATCAATGATGGAATTATATTGGTATCAAAAATCGTCGCCTAGTAATAGCTCTTGGTATCAAAAGTTTACCCCGCGGATTTGGCGTCATAAATATCGGGGTATTGCAAATCCAATACCCCTTGAACGGATGATAAATCCATCAACTGGACAGCGATTCCGTGCTGGGACGATACGGGTAAACAATTGTTGCATCTAACGTCTAGTACGTTTTTCCAAGCCTTGTAATTATAATTAATATTTAGAAATATCAAACAAAACGCTACTTATGGGAAAAACGAGAAACCAAAAGATTAGGCACGTTATTCAAAATTAGATTTACATAAAACGGTTCTAACCAGAGATGTACTTTTCGGAAAATTTTCTTGACCTACCCGATTCTATTACGAGTAATTACCCGTGTTTTTCTCCAAAATTTTGGAGCCTTACCCGTCTTTTTACCCGAGTTTTACCTGAAATTACCGGAGCTTTCGAAGCGGTTACCCGACCCGACCCTATTCCAACCCGTGGGTAAAACTCGGGTCGGAATCCGAGAGTACATATCTGGTTTTAACAGGACTTACTCCTCTTGAAGAAAAAAGGGCGGGTTATAAGTTATTGACGTGAATCTATTCCTGAAAAACCATAAAGCCCTGTGAAAAAATTTAATACCCTTTTCAAAATACCAAAAGCTCTAGAGACAGATATAGAGTATAGTCTACATAGACGTTGTTGTTTATAAGGGTAGCCATTTCACCGCTATAAGGTCAAGATGTTTTTTTAGATCTGGGTCTTATAACCAATCTATATATAACGTCATTTTTACTCTGACCATCCTCATCGGTAACTAACAAATTGAAAAACGTGGTAAAAAGGGTGGTTAAATCATGAGCGTGGGCGTCATAGTCATGGTTGGGTAAGTCTTCGTGACACTCGTGATACCAAACATATTGAGCGCGGAATGCCCTTACCAAAATGGACGTCCAAAATGCCGTCCACTTTTGCGCCCATTGATCGAAAACAGCAGAATTTGGCGCGACAGAAACACTTTCACGTTTTGAACGGCTATTTTGATGATGATTTCGTCACACCGTGGCGCCATTTTGCGCTGAATACAAATCAAGATGTGGCCTCGACACAATTTTCAAAATTACCAGTTTATAACAAGCATTATTGTCATGGCTGGAGTAATCCGGAGAATTTTAAATTTCACGAGTTTGGCGCCATGCAGCGGACACGGAAATCTTACCACACGGGAAAAACAAAACATCTCAAAAGTTGGAGAGACGGTCGACCTAAAGATGAATAATAGCAAAAAAAAAATACTGTAAATTTCATGTATTGACACNAAACGTGGTAAAAAGGGTGGTTAAATCATGAGCGTGGGCGTCATAGTCATGGTTGGGTAAGTCTTCGTGACACTCGTGATACCAAACATATTGAGCGCGGAATGCCCTTACCAAAATGGACGTCCAAAATGCCGTCGACTTTTGCGCCCATTGATCGAAAACAGCAGAATTTGGCGCGTCAGAAACACTTTCACGTTTTGAACGGCTATTTTGATGATGATTTCGTCACACCGTGGCGCCATTTTGCGCTGAATACAAATCAAGATGTGGCCTCGACACAATTTTCAAAATTACCAGTTTATAACAAGCATTATTGTCATGGCTGGAGTAATCCGGAGAATTTTAAATTTCACGAGTTTGGCGCCATGCAGCGGACGCGTAAATCTTACCACACGGGAAAAACAAAACATCTCAAAAGTTGGAGAGACGGTCGACCTAAAGATGAATAATAACAAAAATACTGTAAATTTCATGTATTGACACATTTTGGCACGTTTTTAATTATCTTCGAATACAAATTTATATAAATGAGATATATTTATCATTAGATACTTTCCCTAACCAGTTATCTTAACACTACATGGGGTCTGGTTATAAGGTCACAAGGTGTGACCGTTATAAGATCAAGTCATCTTTTTTTCACTAAGGTCAAGTCAATTTTTTTCGAAGTAGTGAAGAAGTGTGTTTTGGGAAAACATCTTTGAAATCATGTCTTTTTACGCTTCTTTTTGTGTTTCTAGAGTGAAGACCATAATTTTTTGGGGAAAATCAATTCTTAAATTTTTTAAAATGGTAATAAGGTCAAGTCATTTTTTTTTTGAAGTGCATTAAGGTCAAGTCATTTTTTCGGGCTTGACCTTATAACCAGACCCCATGTAGTTATCTTAACAAAATTGGGTTAACCAACTAATAAATCATAACACTTTTTGGACCAAAACGTATGGCAATTTCTAATTATCTTACCAAAAAAAAATATATTTTTTTATATTCCCGGATCCCTTATGGGCCGCTCCCTTATGGCCTATAAGTAGGATGTATTCCGGGAAATTGAAATCTCGAAATATACCTCAGAAATTGATGAAACTTCATATACGGGATAATCAAGACCCAAGAAGTTCAAAAAAGTTTACCAAAAATTCTTAGCATGTCACGTGTTGGCGCTAGAGAGCATTTTCCATTTTTGTACCATTATGGACTTATTGACCCAGAACTCATGATATAAAAGAGTTAAAAATATCTTTTTTTGCCAAACTATGCTAAAAAGAATCAGGAAACTTTCGTATGAAAAGTCAAAATAGCTGGCACCGGTCCTTCTGGGCGAAACCGGATTTTTTCGTGAAAAAATTAGAAAATTGTCGATTTTTTGGACATTATACCCACAAATCTTGTTTTATGAAATGATAGAACGAATCTAAATGATTTATTAATTAATCAGTTAGTTTTTGGTGAAAAAAAGAGGCGGCTTCCGGTCAATATCGGCTATTTTTAGGGCAAGAAACACTAAAAATGTGAACCTATCTGTTTCTCGAGCTACAGTTGATGTTTTAAGCTAATCATTAATATAGTAAGCAAAAAAAGGATGCTGATTCCACTGGTGGGGTCAGTTTTGTAATATGACCCCTCTATGGTGTCAAATTACAACCCCTTTTGGGCCGCCTTTTTGGAGCCTTCAATGAGGGCCCCTCATGGTAGCCTATACGGGACTGTATACAATTTTCTCCCTTTTCCTACTTTTCATTTTCAGCTAGTCATGTATTCAAACACAATTCCCATGTTGACACATTTGTAACTTTATTTTTTATTCAGATAATGAAATGTGACTCTGTATTAATTTGGGGTCGTGATGGCGGAAATATCAAAACATCGAAAAATGTCGTTTCAATTTGCGCGGGGGAGTGTCATACACTGATTGCGACCGAGAAAAGTATTTACGCAGCGGGTGATAATGGCTGGGGTCAGCTCGGCTTGGGCCACAATGATACCATAATTGGCGTCAAAAAAATTCCATTCATACCTGAGGAGGCCGTTCAGCAAGTAGCAGCAGGCCGGTACGTACAATTTTGCTTTTCAGTTGAATATTGTAAATAATACACTATTTGCGCAGTTATCTTGCCGAAATGTAATATTTCGTCATTTTTTCGTAATACTTCACCATTTATTTGCATACACCGCCTGTCTACGTAACTTAACGCCCCTTAACTTAACAAGAATCACGTAACTTAACAGTTTTTTCGGGACAACTTTTCCGCCTACGCCATACGGTACTTTTCCGCCTACGCCATACGGTATGAGTCATACCGTATGACCCATACCCACGTAACTTAACAAGAATCACGTAACTTAACAAAATTCACGATACTTAACACCTTTTTTTTCGAAAAGTTTTGTTAAGTTACGTAGACAGGTGGTGTACGTAGTTAACTAACACCAAATTATCTTGCATAAGTGTAATATTTCATAATTTGTACGCCTACGCCCTACGCAGTTATCTTACCATTTTTGTTATCATGCTTTTTCGGAAAAAATCATCTCTTTTACACTTTTTTTCTATAAAATCATGTTTTTTGAACTTTTTGAACTTTTCCCAGTACAGGGCGGTCTTGTTATAAGGTCACAACGTGTGACTGTTATAAGGTAATATGGTCTAAAAAATTTTAGTGCTCGACTTTTTTCCAAATGGTTTTAAGGTCATGTCAGTTTTTTCGAAGTGGAATAAGGTCAAGTCAGTTTTTTAGACCTTGACCTTAAAATCAACCCCCTATAGGGACTCACGGTGAATATTATAGTGACCATTCTTTATTATTGGTTGGTGGCAAAGTGTACGGTTTTGGGGCTAATAATGATGACCAATTAGCCAACTTATCTAACTCTTCTTCACCGGACGCCACTGATTTACCCGGACAGGTAATTAATTCGCCAAAAGAAGTTGCCATTTCCGGTACGATTCTTAAAATAGATTGCGGATCGTCGTTTTCATTGGCACTTGACGCCGAGGCCAATTTATTTGGTTGGGGGTCAAATGAGGAAGGTCAATTAGGGCTTTCTGAAGACACAGATAGTCTAAAAGAACCAAAAGAATACGGTTTTTGCATATTTACGGATTTTGCATATTTACGGATTTTGCACTAAGGCCAAGTCATATTTTTGCACTAAGGTCAAGTCATTTTTTTGTTCGAGATAAATGATGTTTTTCCACTTTTTTTTTTTGGGTGAAAACCTCCCCCCGCTCGTCATTTTTTTGGACAAAATCTTTTTAAAAATGGTTATAAGGTCAAGCCCTTTTTTAGAGTGCATTAAGGCCAAGTCCTTTTTTGGAGTTGACCTTATAACCAGACCCCCCTGTCGGGCCATAAGTTATGGCGATAAAATGGCTGACCGTATAACCAAAAATTGACCTTGATAGTTCTAAGGTAAACCATTTTACCGCTATAACTTATAGCCTATAACTTATAGGCTATAAGGTCAAGTAAGTTTCGGAATTAATTTTTACGAATAAGCCGTATAAAAACACCATGGTGATGTCAAAAACCGTTCCTAGTTATTTTCAAGAATGTTTCCGAGTTCTCCGCTGGTTATTACCATTTGGCTATTTTAACCTGCGATGGAAAAGTATATACCGCTGGTGAAACTGGTCAGAGTAAACTGGGTCGTGAGGGAGATGGCTTCAGTTTTCTCCCAGTTGACCTTCCCAATGAAATTGAAAAACCCATTTCAGTTTCTTGTGGTGCAAATGTGACCTTTGTTCGANGCCTATAACTTATAGGCTATAAGGTCAAGTAAGTTTCGGAATTAATTTTTACGAATAAGCCGTATAAAAACACCATGATGATGTCAAAAACCGTTCCTAGTTATTTTCAAGAATGTTTCCGAGTTCTCCGCTGGTTATTACCATTTGGCTATTTTAACCTGCGATGGAAAAGTATATACCGCTGGTGAAACTGGTCAGAGTAAACTGGGTCGTGAGGGAGATGGCTTCAGTTTTCTCCCAGTTGACCTTCCCAATGAAATTGAAAAACCCATTTCAGTTTCTTGTGGTGCAAATGTGACCTTTGTTCGATGTGGGTCAACCGAAAGTGTCGCCGTGACGGGGTCAGGGTCAAAAGGCGAACTCGGCTTGGGGCCAAATGTAACCAACACAAATGATCAGTTTAAATTGTTGTCAAATGTTAAATTTCGCCACATTTCGGCTGGATCTGCGTCAAACTCGGCCGTCTGTGGGTTAACGGGCATTGTTTATGTTTGGGGAAGTGGGGCTGAAAAGGCACTTGGAAAATTTCGACAAAATATTTTCACACCTCGACCTATCAAACTTCCATACCAAGGTATGCTTAACTCGTCCACGTTTTTAGCTGTTTTAACCAAGCGGGCAACTGTTAAGTCAGTCAAATGTCGGTCTTTTTACGGAAATCACAAGGTGTGACCGTTATAAGGTCAAGTTATCTTTTTTGCACTATGGTCAAGTTTTTTTTTTGGGTTTAAATTTAAAACGATACGAGTAAAAACACGAGTAATAATTTTTTCATAGAAATCATGTCTTTTTCCACTTTTTTTTGGGTGAAGACCTCCCCACGCGAACTATATTTTTCCAGATGGGTTGAAGGTCATGTCAGTTTTTTCAAAGTGGATTAAGGACAAGTCAGTTTTTTAGACCTTGACCTTATAACCAACCCCTGTAGGGACTCACGGTGAATATTTTAGTGCCCATTCTTTATTATTGGTTGATAACAAAGTGTGCGGTTTTGGGGCTAATATTTTTGGGCAAAATCATATCTTTTAAAATAAAAATCGTTATAAGGTCAAGTCAATTTTTTTAGCGTGCATTAAGGTAAAGTCATTTTTTTGGCTTGACCTTATAACCAGACCCCCTGTAAATATAATACAAAAAATCACTACTTCGCCCTATTTTCAATTTTTAACTGCTAGACCGTGGGCTGATTTCGGGTCGAAGCGTGTCGGTTATTCACATAAAATGTGTGCACATTGAGCGTTCATTGACTGTAGTATATTAAGCAATACAAACTGCGAACGGTGGTCTACATTGTATGGTAATGTTGGACCGTGAGACCAAAGTTAAACTTTTTCCAGATCTTAACTCGAGCTCAACAGCGCGCCGCAAACGACGCGAAAACCGTCTCGCCACATCTTTGCCACCACTTTCGCGCACCTTAGACAAGTACGTTGTTATATTCTAGAACGTGATTGTAAGGGCATTAATCCCCAAACACGATTCTGGACGTTTGTCCAGATCCGGGATAAAAAACGCAATTTTTGAGTTGTTCGTATTGTAACGACTACGTATTGAGCCATTTATTGGGACATTTTTATGACACGTTAATAGTGTACCCTGTATATGTCAGTTGTACCTGTTGTGAATACTAATTAGTAATTTTAAGCTCTGGTTATTACGGAAAAATTGTTAAAATTACTTAATGAGTGTCTAAATTATTTTAGACTAAATTCGGATTCGTCTTAAACCTTAGACGCTTATTGCGTTTGTCCATTAATGATTTTTAAGTGTTTTTTTTAAGATAATTTTTTTTCAGAGTTTTTCACAAATTTTTCAGAGTGTTGGACACGCATTTTTAATAAGAAAAAGTTGGCTACATTTTTTTAAGAGAAAGTCTGGACGAGTTGCGAAGTATTATTAGAAGCCAAAGTTTAAAAAGACCAAAAAACGAAAAGTCAAAATCAGAATGGACAAGTATTGATTCAACTCTAACGATTCCAGAACCCGTTATAATCCAGGAAACTCAGGACCCTAATCAACTTGCCGAAGCCATGTCAGACACCGACCCTAAATCGGCACCAAAAATGGAAACACTTGAGGTACCAAGCGACAAAATACAAATTGTAAACGCAACTATTGAACCTGTTCCCGATGAGCTCAACTCTACGAAAGGCATTGAGTAAGAATGTCAGAGAGTTGGTTATAACGTCCAAGATCCAGGGGGTTGGTTATAAGGTCAGCCATTTGTGCCGTAATAAGGTCGAGTCACTTTTTGTACAGTAAGGTCAAGTCAGTTTTTTTTTCACACTAAGGTCAAGTCTGTTTATTTGAGAAGCATACCTTTAGGGAAAAAATCTTTAATATCATGTCTTTTTAAGCTTTTTTTGGATGAAGATTTTCTGTTAAAAATGCGTTTGGCCTTTTTTGGTAAATGTTGAAAAAACGGCCAAAAATAAAATTTGTATATCGAACATGAAACCGTTTTCAGGTTTTGCCCATTCAATTTTCGCGCTTTTCGGCTTTCGCCCAAATCAACTGGTGTCAATAAAAACATGTGTAGATATCTGTAGATATTTTTTCATTTTCATTCAATTTAAAGAAACCCTCAAACCCGTCCTTGAGGAAACCGATGAGTATACCGACGAGGAAACGGACGTGGAAGAAGAGCCGGTAAACGTGAAAAAATCGGTGGAATTTTCGCCAAATGTCACCGTTAAAACCGTCGAGCCCGATGATGAAGAAATTGAGCAATATGGAAATATGGGGGAGAGCTCTCAAATTGAGTTTAAGTTTTTTTCTTCGATTTCTTCATCTTTGTCGCGTTTATGCAGTCGCGGAACGGGCGATGTTGACGAGCCGAAAACTATTGAAACACAAACACCTCAGACTGAGCAGAACTTACCACCACCACCAGTGCCTCCAAAATCAAATCAACCACCAAAATCAAGCTCTTGCATTTTACTTTAAAGCATTTTTACATTTTCAAACACCTGTTTGGCACCGTGGGCTTTAGGAGAAAGGGTTTGTCGGATAATTTGTCAAAAAAGCGTTCTTTAAGTGCTGTCTATCAAATTTTCTTAGAAAATTTCCTTGAAAGAAAATCTCCTAGAGAATTTTATAATTTTATTTGAAAATTAAATACAGTGGATGCGCCTTTAACCGGCTACTTTTGGACCAATTTGTTTAGAGAGAACATTATTTAATGACTAGGCATTGAGCCGTTTACCGGCCGGTTTTTGAAAAATTTTAACGGCGCATCCTGTGTATTAAATTTTCTCCCAATAATCCCCTTCAAAACATATTGAAAATTTATGCGGGTTTTTTTCCGCAATTTTCTCCAAAAACGTTCACTTGCCCTGTCTTAAGTTTTGTTGTTAATTATCCAAAAACCGTTCTCTGCGAAAAACCGCGGTGCCCTGTTCAAATATCATTGATCTTCCAACTTTATTTTTTATACATACAGTTATCTTTTTAAATAAACTATTATCTTTTCGAGAATCTGGTCACAAATTGGTACATTCCTTACTCATTTGTCGGACGACTGCTCCTTTTTCGGACGCTTTTTCGGCCAAAATGGGGCGATTCTAATAGGAAAATTCCTTGTTCGGACGATATTTTCGAGAACCGAAAACGTTCGATAAATGAGTAGGGACTGTATATATTTTTAACTGTTTCTTAACACACAGCCGGAAATTGCAGCTGCAGCAGGCCATCCGAGGAATTGATTTTCTTCGGCTACATTTTTAACTCGTTCTTCGCGTTTCCCACTAATTTTGAGCTCGGACATACTTCCAATGAAAACCCAACTTTCTCGAAATTCGAGGAATTCAATGTGTTGACTTCCAAAGTTTGAAATTAGTCGACGAGTTTCTTGATCTAAATGCACCGACCCATCGTCATATGTTGCCAACAAAACAATTTCCTCGGATTTTACAGATGCCAAAAATGTGTTTAACTCGGCTAATTTGTTTTCGGTCGGCCAAAGATCGAAAAATCCCGTTTTAATTGTGTCATTCAGCGGGTTGATACGAACGATATTCATACCCCTTCCATTGTTATGAAGCTAGAAATTGCCAAATTAATTACATTCCCCAATCCCACAACGGCCGCTCTCAAGACTTGAGAGTCTCAAGTCCCAAAAAACGCGGCCCATCGATTTATACGTTTTAATAACATGAACCGGGTGTTGGCTTACAAAAAACTCTGCTTTAGCGTTATTTTTTGATGAAAATTCTGTTTTTCGGATTTTTAATATTTCTGGGAGGGATAAAAGTAAAACTAAGCCAAGCCAATGAAGACGGGGTAAATCCACCAAAAAGGTCTTCATATTTGTGGCTAAAAAATCATGTTTTTTATTTTATATTTTAGGTCAAACCCAAAAATGACTTCACATTTTTAAAATAATAATACTCATAATATTAAAAAAATGTAATTAAATTAAATTTGTAAGGTATAAGTTATACCGTATAACGGGAATTATTAGACCTAACTTCGTTAACTTGGTCGCGCCAAAACCGGACCTCTTAGTCAGACTTTCTGACTTAACGGCTCTGACTCAGAGGTTACGTTTTAGCGCCACCAAGTCAACGAAGTTGCGTCTAATAATTCTGATTAGTTTCAAATAATTCCTATCAATTCCAAATTCTTTGTAGACTCACTGTAGATTCAGTGTCGTTCCCTATTAGGGACTCCCTACCTTTGTACTTAGTATCATCTCGTTGTTCCAACATATTTTTGGGCCAATTGCACCGGCTTTTCCGGCGGTTATTGAAAAGGAATTTTGGCCAATTTCACAAACAACGTTACATTTTTGCTCCTTTATGTATTGTTTTAAATCGCCATCGTCCCAGCCAATCATATCCATTTCGGAATAATCTTCATACTTTTGAATATCTTCTCTTCTAATCGGCTTTTGACTGTTGCGAATATCTTCCTCAAAAATGCGTGAAATTATTTCATAGTTTTTGTATACACTTTTGATTAAATATTGTATACAAAAAATTAGCCCAAATCGCAAACACCACTCTTTTGTCGAACCTCTCATTAAAAAAATTGAAAACAAACACGAAAATGAGAAAAAAAAATGACTACAAACAAGAATACTATTACAATTGACGATCATAAAAACTTTAGTATTTTTGACAAATTGTATTTCTCTCATGAAGCTTCTCTTTATTGAATTCAGATCATTAAATCTTTATTTCCAGATATTTCGCCAGTTCTGGCATTTTTAATGTTTTTTTTTGCGACTAAACATAATGCAGTCCTTACTGTCAATACAGACGCACTCAATACGGACGATTGCTTCCAATACGGACGCTTTTTGTGGAAAAAGCGCGGACGCGTTCGGACGCTATTTTCGAGAACCAAAAACGTCCGTATTGAAAGTAAGGACTGTACATTACCAGTTTATATAGCAGTTTTTTTCAAATTTTCTGATGTTATGTTTTGAAACACAATATTTAGAATTTTTTTTTAATCCTAATTTCAATTAACAGTTATAAAAAGGTTATAAGGTCAAGTCAGTTGTTTTCAAGTGCATTAAAGTAACGCAGTTTTTCAGACCTTGACCTTTTAACCAACTACGCCTGTAATCCGGCCAGAAATCCATCGTAGCGGGTTATTTTTCAAAGTATACCATTAGTAAGAATCTGGCAAAATGAGCGAATGAAAATAATGTGTCTTTTTAGATTAACGAAACATTCATATAAATTTGGGCACATTTCGCTAATTGAGAAAGACACCGTGTCATAAATATCAAGTTCATACATTCTTAAATATGCAGTATATTATATACTAATTAAATATTTCTATAATACTGTATCATTGATACAGTGTTAATAATACTGTATTATGGCATAGCAGCAATAGAATCAACGTTGTTTCAAAAAGACATAATTAATTTATTGCAGTTTGTGTTGATTGCAAGGAAATTGGTACTACAGTCCTTAATCATTATGGCTCCCTTCGGGTAGCCTTTAGGTGGTGTATGATATACAGTATATATGATTTACAGTACAGGCCCGACCTTCCAATTGTGCACCCTCCAAATTTGCACGACTGCCTAATTGTGCAGTTTTCCAGGAAAATTTAGGAGACTGGCAAAAAGTCTTTTTGGTTTGTCAGACGAAATTTATCTCCAATTGTGCACGTTTTTTGGAAACGCAAATTGCACAATTGGAAGGTCGCGACTGTATATCATATACAGTCCTCGTCCCCAAAACGTCCAAAACTTAAAAAAAACGCCTATTTTTGCCAAAAAATGTCAAAAATATGTCCAAAAATGTCCAAAAAAGTGTCCAAAAGTGGACGTTTCGGGGACGAGCACTGTATATACAAATGATATTTGACATATTCGTTCTGAGCGGCAACGTGGTCCTCCGGAAAACCTTTTCAAGGAAACGTCATTCAAAGAAAACGATTTTTGGTAAGGACCTTGGGACCTCCAATTCATTAAGATTTCCCTAAAACACGTTTTCGTCATTAAAACTACACATATTTAATCGATAAACTGTTGATAGGGTACACTATGGTGTACTTTTGTGAACAAAATGAACATTCTAAAATGCACGACAGCGTGGAACACACTCAATTAAAATAACCTCACGTTAAAGTTGACGTATGCCCTTTTGTCAACCACTATTTTAACCTGATGTTAAATCTAAAACAACCCCAAAAATGGACCATATAAATTTATTCATTAGATTTCACCCTTGCACCAAAATGCTGGTCACCTTACACAGTTCTAACAGAGGGTCGATTTTGGTTAATTATAAATAGCCAAAAAAAAAGTGAGCCTGATTGAAAAGAAACTTCCCGGATATAACATCAGGAATGGTTGGAAAAGCGCCGAATTTTCGTAGTTCGACTGTTTACTTAAGTGCACCACAGCTTTTGTCATTTTAGATAGTATTAAACCGGTTTCTAAATTGGAAATTCAATGAAGTAAAATAATAAATGCCACATTGTATGATTTTTTTTTCACCAAAAAGTGAAGGAAACGTCGAAAAGGGGATTCGTTTGTCGAGTTCTGGACGGCAGTATGAGAATAACTACTTTTAAAATACACCACCTAACCATTTGAATTAACAGTTTTTAAGGATGGGTACGTCGCATTGTCTACGAAGTAAAAATTTCAGAAATATTTTCACACAAATATTACCAAAATGCACTTTACCAACTTTTATTAGCACTCAACTCGACATACTCATCCGTAATTTTGGCGTTAATTCAAATGGTTAGATGGTGTATTCACCGTACACTATTCACAATATTTGCCGGTATTTTACAGACTGTAAGTTACAGTTGTACAATATTTACCGGCATATTACAGTTGTGGAAACCAAATCATAACAGTTTTTGTCAAAATGCACGATAAGAGGGCCCAAAAATGCCTCTAACTGAAAAAAACTTCATATTGTAACAATTTTTGCGATGTGAATGTGTTACGATAAAGCTTTCACAACTGGACAGTCCTTAGTCCCACGAGGGACGCGAAAAAAAGTCACGCCTCTTATTATCAAAAAGGTTTACTGGGCCAAAGAGTGACGCTTTTTTGGAGACTTGAGTGTCTCACTATATCATAACACACTAAATGATTTTTAGTACACTGACGGCCTCAAACATGTACAATTTTGCTATTTTGCCGCCTACGTCCTGCGCAGTTATCTAGCCACCCTTTAAAATATGTTTGACAGATAACTGCGCAAGCCGTGCAAAGAACTGTGCTTTATGCTGTTATGATAAAACTTTCTAATGTATTTTTATATGAACTGCTTGGCGGTGAAAGTTTGACCTTGATTTTTGAGGAGACCACTTTGCATCAAAGTTACAACTGACACAAGACTTTTTCGTGAATAACTTTAGAATGGAAATATTGCTTGAAAATGTCTTCCGGACATTTTTTGTATGTCCATGTGTTTGATTTGTTAGGTCTTAAAACCCTATTAATAATTATAAATATTCTTGTAAAATTGAGTATCATATGCATATTCTTCAAAATGTATGCGTTTTGTACAACATACTAAAGCAGATATTTTTAGACATCAGGAGACCCTGACCGAGATATTTATCAGCCATAGTCTATGGGCCATAGACTATGGCTCATAGGCAGAATTTATTACAGTCCCTAATGAGTAGGGCCTGATCCCACAAGGGACGTATTCAGTTCTCGAAAAAAGCCTCTTTCTTTACTGAAAAAGCGTTCAGCATGGGACAAACGTCCGTTATGGGATCAGGGACTGTTTTAGGTCTGGCGCATTTTTTCTTGTCAATTTCATAATCATTACATGCATGAAAAACGTAAAAATAGGCAAATCACAACGCTTCGTGAACTTGAAGATTGTTAAACAAATGGTTGTCCAACTGGTATATATTTGAGGGGTTTCTTTTTAGCATTTTATTGTTAAGCAAAGCAACCGTACCACCCTTAAATACCCTAATGAATTTTAAGCTTATTTTCTTCCCTCATTTGTTAAATAATAAAGTTCCTACATAATGTCATAAGCAGGAAGTTTTTAAAAAGGATGCATTTTTAAGTGGCGGTCAAACCAAAAAAAAAGGTATACGCGAAACACTGAAATAATTTTTTAAAGACCTACTAATATTTTTTTGGTTCATGACAGGCGCGGCGCCTTTTTTGCTGGAGGAACAAAAGAATGCGTTTTCGTTGTAAATTTTTAATCTCTAAATTAACTTTTGCGCGCTGCAAGTGCCTAATTTGCACATGGNTACAGTGCCAAATGGTTATGGTCTGATCCCATAAGGGACGCTTTCAGTTCTGGAAAAAAGCCTCTTTCTTCACTGAAAAAGCGTCTTTGTATTATTTTTAAATTTACCATATTGTATACATTCATTTTATTTTAAGTAAATTGTTCTAAATTACAAAACTAAAGGATGCACATTTTTTTCTTGTCAATTCCATGCTCAATAATCGTTTCAAAACGTAAAAATAGGCAAATCGCAACGATTCGTGAACTTGAAGATTGTTGAACAAATGTATGCCCGCTGTATATTTGAGGGGTTTCCTTTTAGCACGTTATTGTTAAGCAAAGCGACCGTACCACCCTTAAATACCCTAATGAATTTTAAGCTTATTTTCTTCCCTCATTTGTTAAATAATAAAGTTCCTACATAATGTCATAAGCAGGAAGTTTTTAAAAAGGATGCATTTTTAAGTGGCGGTCAAACCAAAAAAAAGGTATACGCGAAACACTGAAATAATTTTTTAAAGACCTACTAATATTTTTTTGGTTCATGACAGGCGCGGCGCCTTTTTTGCTGGAGGAACAAAAGAATGCGTTTTCGTTGTAAATTTTTAATCTCTAAATTAACTTTTGCGCGCTGCAAGTGCCTAATTTGCACATGGCCGTCTGAGTGGACTAGAATTCACCACAATGAATCGATTAATGCATTTTTAATGAATGTAGATGCATGATTTATAACTTACTATGTTATAAACCTTTGTTTAAGAGAGAAGTTTGAGGGAGCCTTGATAAAGTGATAAGTAAAAATTAAATTGAACCAAAAAAGATATGAACTTCTTTTATTTATTTCTCGTTTTATTGCACTGTGTACGCTCTTATGTAAATCATAATGGGCCAGATAAGAAATGGCCACCACAGTTTGAAGCAAAAGTTAGTATAATATTGCTATTGTAATGCGGACAATTTAGTTTTTTCAATAATTTTCAAATCAAACGGCTTATCTTACCAAGATTATGTTACTTAACCACCAGTTATCTTACCAAGATTGGGTTATCTAACCACTTTTTGGACCAAAACGTATCGGGCTTTTCAATTATCTTAGCAAATGCCCTGACCAGTTATTGTACCAAAATTTGGTTATCTTACCGCCTTTTTGCCGTTTAAAGGGTAGTAGTGTATGAAATGAGAATATGTACACTAGTAAATTTTCCATCGGGAATTCCTTTTCACCTAAAGTGAATTTTATGAAAAGTTTTATACTATAGTCTATAGACTATAGTAAATCTTTGTCCTGACAATTGATTCAACAAATGATACAAAAATATGAGCGTATGATAAAACAAATTCATAAAAGTCATAAAAAAATTTCACCAAATTTCAAACATATTTCTTCAATTAACCGTGACATAATAATATCAAATTCCTTGGTTTAATAGTTTTGGAAAAAAACATGTACATGCCCGTTATCGCCTGTGTTTCATAAATTCCAAAAACCATTGTCCGCATAACACCTTATAGAGTCTCGCGCTGCCAATTTTGATTAGTTACCATAGCAACGCAGAAAAAACAAATAACAATTTCTTTCTTTTTTTTGTTACGTGGAGAATTAAGTTGGAAACGCCGCCAAAATTATCATTTGTATCGTATAATAGTAAGCAAGTCTCTCCGAGAACATAGAAGAGGACTTTTTTTCGATATTGTGTCTCGTTCATTTAATTTCATAGTCACAAAATAACAACGCGGTCTTTCGGGGATATTTTTTTTCGGAAAATAAGTTTTCGAAGAAATTACACAATGAAGTTTGACAGAGAACAATTTACTCAGAGAAAACGTTTATCGCACAAAATATACAAAACTTTTTTACCGTGCATTTTTTACCGCGGTGTCCATAAAGTTAGAAGCTTTTAACAGTGATTAATCTAAGATCATTAAGAGTTTTCTATTGGCCTGTTTCAGATTAAAAAATATCGAAATTTTGTTTTGGGCACTATAATTACCGCCGTAGGACGTCCACGTCCCCGTGAAATATCGATATTTTAACGATGTATTTGTCCTAGAGTAATTACGCGATTCACCTCGTTTTTTCGTTAAATGTTTTAGAAAACAAGACATTTTTTTCAAAGCTTTTTTCGAATTAATTGTATAAAACATGGTCATTGGGTAAAAAAGGAAAAAC
>SCLG01000159.1:37421-53773 GCA_004367875.1 Oikopleura albicans
AAATTTTCAAAATAAGCCAAACGGCTTTAGAATTCTAATCTTCAAATGTCCAGAATAAGCCACTCTATTACAAAAATGTCCGAAAATCATCTCAATACGGACGCTGCGCCCAATACGGACGCTATTTTTGAGAATCAAAAACGTCCGTATTGGGAGTAGGGACTGTATTTAACGATTTCCAGAAAAATCGGTTAATGTTTTATAAAAAATTACCTTTTGAGAGTAAGGTTTGTATTCGCAAAAGGTAGTGTCACAAAAATTTTGAATTTACAAATGTTTCTCATATGAAACTTTCTAGTTGAAAAGAACTCAGTTGTACATAAGCCTTGGTACCATCATTTAGCAATTTTTGTACCATTTTGTCTGTACAGTCTCGCCCATCACCACCATCTGATTAAAAAACATCATTATGTATACCGCCCGTCTAGCCTCCTTCGCCACCACCGCAAAAGCCATTGAACGTTCTTTGTCCTAACATTCGATCTTTAAAGCATTTAGGGCCGTCATCGGTTGTTGCAGTTATGATAAAAAAATCCGGCAACATCCTCTTCGTAATCAGAGAGACATTGATCGCAGTACTTATGGAAAACTTTACCCCAATGCCAGCGCAATTTTGACTAGCTACCCTAACCCAACGGGCACGCCAATGCAAAATTACAAATTGCCCATATGCCCAACCCAACGCCTAAGAGCGTTGTGCGTCGGGGCATTTCGCCAGTGCCCCAAATTGCGACCATTATGCAGTTGGGTTGTTTTTTAGAAAACAAAATATCCCATTTCAGCCAGTGCCTTAACGCCGTTGGGACGTTGGGGTGTTTTTAAGAAAATAAATTTCCCCTTTTTGCCATGAAAATATTTTATTTAGATTACGAAAAATAAATCTAGGTGTCAGAAAAATTTAAGCATGATTTTTTAAATACTAGTAGATTACTTATACAAAAGTAAGGACACTATGAACTCTTAGCCTATTTTAAAAAGGTCGCACCTTCAAAAAATTCTAGCGTGCGCTACAGCCATTTTAAAAAGACGATTTCATCACATTTTCTTAGTAAATTTGGGCTCACGGAAATAAAAAACGTATGCTCTGAATTTCAAAATATGCTAAGAGTTGAACTACTCCCACAAAAGTATTCATAAAAATGGGTATCTATCGACTGGGGTGCGCATGTAACTGGTAAGATCGCGCTACTGGTAAGATTATCCCAGTTATTCGTGAGACCTTTTAAGAAAGTACCGCTCGATCTTACCAGTTACTTCCGAGTATGGTTCATTCTCACTGCAATCAGGCTTGCCATCGGCTTTCTGACATGTGATACCAGTAGCAACATCTTACCATCCGCAAAACTTACTAGTCGCAAAAGTTAGAAGTCGTTAAAACTTACCAGCCGCTAAAACTTACCACTCGCTAAAACTTACCAGTCGCAAAAAGTTACCTGTCGCAAAAACTCACCAGTCGCGCAAAAATATTTCACAAGTGCCCAGAAAAAAAATCAATTATGTTTATATTTTATATTTTAATCGTTACTATCGGTATTACCGATACAACAATTAAGAGCGTTTTTGTGCAAATTTGCACATTTGAGAGTTAACGATAGATTGGGAAAATATTTTTCTCCATTCGACCAAATCCGGCTGTGCCGTCAAATATCCATCATTTTTGTCCACCATTTGAAAAAAGCCAAGTCAAGCCAAGTGCAAAAAGCTGTTTAAGATTCCCGTCAATGACAGTATGACTCCAGTCATTTTCTAACCTAAGTGAAAAACCCTTTTGTTTTCAGCTTGGATGTACAGTATGAATTAAAAAAATAAAACAGCAATCAAATAAATCACGCGTATTTTTGAGCCCAAATTGGAAATAGGTGCTACAGGTTTAGCCTCATGAAAATCGGCTGAGCGTTTTTAGAATAGAGCAATTTTCTTCTTTTTTCTTGCAATGGGGTGCTGCTATTGGCCAATATCATTTTAAAATATGCCGACACGGTATACTAGAAACGCGCAGCCGATATTCATGAGACTAAACCAGTAGGCAACGTCAAAAAGTCATCAAACCTTATTCCGAATAAGTTATTCCGGTCTTCGATGATTTTTTGACGTTACCTAAAAATCATTTCTAATTTCTAGCGTTCTAGGCTACAGAACTTATTTCTGATTCGTACCGTACGAAATACACCATACATCTATGTGAAATTATACAAAACACAATATATTTATAAACATATTTTTAACACAACGCTCCAGCGCTGGTCGGACCTACCTGGTCCCTAAAATTGATTGATAATTATACCGTTTTTTTTCCTGCTGAGGTGGTTGGCCAGATCTTAATCAATTTCATAGTGCGGCATTCAGCTGGGTTCTCCGACCGTCTGTTCCCCGCTTTGCCTAAATCGGTATCGGACTTAACAGGTGCATCGCCAATCAGTTACATCGCCGGAGATTACCAAAAAATCAAAAGAACTAAATCACAAAAATAATAGTTGGCCGAAGAAAATATGTGGTATGTAAAACGGTTTAACTTGTTTCGTCTAACTTACACCATGGTGCACCACCAAGAAATCCAACTTGGAAAATATCTGATCTAATATCTTATGATTTTTTTTTATCAAGCAGCACTGATACCGACTCTTATTAGCTTTGAATTGATTTGAAACTAAAATATAGCCAGAAAACGTTTTTCGAGCTAGAGCGAGCTAGAGCGAGCCAAAAAATTTATCCGCGCAAATGCCGAGCCAAAAAAATAGCCAATTGTCCCGAGCCCTGCCAATAATATCAATTTCATTATTACAGTCTTCATCCCCAAATCGGCAACAAAAAGGAAAACTAAATCCTTGCCGATTTGGAGTATTCCTGCCGATTTGGGGTCATTTGGTATTTTTACCGCTTTAAGGTCTAATAATCATATATGTTTTGTATAATATTTTTTAAATAGATTAATATAAGTAAAAATAGGGTTATAAATATTTCTTTTAAATAGCCTCATGTCGATGAAATCGGGTTGTTTCCATATATACAAACACTTCCCATGTGAGTTAAAGCTAAGCTATTAATTAATCCGAGAAGTTGGCAAATCTTTGCCGATTTGGGGTATTCTTGCCGAATTTCGGGACGAGGACTGTAGTTAATTTAAAATGTTTTAGAGATAAACTATAAATAGGCGGTTCAATTTAACCGTGAATAATAGCTAAACGGATCGAGATTTTTTTTTAACGGAAAACAGTTTTAGATTTTTTCAGCAAATCTACGTTAATTCAACAAATGTTCGAGTTTATTTTATATTTTAGTTTAGTCGAAATCTCGACATGAAAAGAATCAAGTTCGACAAAGATCTATATGTTTTGACTTTCGTCCGCTGTTACAGCTAGACGGAAAAAAATGCCGTTGGTTAAGTAGAGTTAAGTTACATTAATTAAACTGTAAAGTTCGAAATAGAACTGAGTTACGGTTTGATTTTTGTAATTCGTGTAAACCTGTAATTATTGTGTCTNAAAAAAGGAAAAACAGGCAAACCGCAACGGTTCGGGGATATTTTTCCAATTTTTATTTTCTGATAAGATAACTGGTCAAGTGATGTTAATTATTTGATTCAGCGATCGCCGTATTCATTCCGCCCAGCCGCTTCAAAGAAAATGTTTGACCCGTTTACAACCGACTACGAATTCAATTATTAGTACAATTAAATATTCTGGAGCGACGAAAAAACACAAAAAATAAATAAAATAAACCAAATCGAAATAAATGTGAATACTTTTATGTGGATCCGATTATATAAAAAATATGACGTATGCTGCATACTGTATGCTCTTTGCCTCCCAGATTTTGCTTACACTGGGTGCGCAGTTAAGTGCCACTTTTGCACTGAACGGCCAATTTGGGATACCAGTTTGTTATATTATATATACCCTGAGCAGTTAGCCGGTAGTTTGTAATTAATCGTGACTTGATATTTTCACATATATTTAACGATTTCCAGAAAAATCGGTTAATGTTTTATAAAAAATTACCTTTTGAGAGTAAGGTTTGTATTCGCAAAAGGTAGCGTCACAAAAATTTTGAATTTACAAATGTTTCTCCCATGAAAGTTTCTAGTTGAAAAGAACTCAATTGTACATAAGCCTTGGTACCATCATTTAGCAATTTTTGTACCATTTTGTCTGTACAGTCTCGCCCAGCACTACCATCTGATTAATAAACATCATTATGTATACCGCCCGTCTAGCCTCCTTTGCCACCACCGCAAAAGCCATTGAACGTTCTTTGTTCTAACATTCCATCTTTAAAGCATTTAGGGCCGTCATCGGGTGTTGCAGTTATGATAAAAAATCTGACAATATCATCTTCGTAATCAAAGAGACATTGATCGCAGTACTTATGGGAAACTTTACCACTTTTGAAGAAGATTTGGTCAAATAACTCTATAAATGCAATATTCGGATTCTGCTCAAAAAAAGTGACATTGGCCCGTAGGGGCGTTGGGCTGGTGCGTTGGGGAACCCCACCCCAATGCCAGCGCGATTTTGACTAGCTACCCCAACCCAACGGGCACGCCAATGAAAAAATAAAAATTGTCCATATGCCTAACCCAACGCCTAACAGCGTTGTGCGTCGGGCATTTCGCCAGTGCCCCAATGCAGTTGGGGTGTTTTTTAGAAAACAAAATTTCCCATTTCAGCCAGTGCCCTAACGTGGTTGGGACGTTGGGGTATTTTGAAGAAAATAAAACTTCCCCTTTTTGCCATACAAATATTTTATTTAGATTACGAAAAATAAATTTAGGTGTCAGAAAAATTTAAGCATGATTGTTTAAATAGATTACCTATACAAAAGTAGGGGCGCGATGAACTCTTAGCCTATTTTAAAAAAGGTCGCACCTTCAAAAAATTATATTCGTGTGCTACAGACATTTTCAAACGACGATTTCAACACATTTGCTTTACTACTAATAGTAAATTTTGGGCTCATGGAAATATAAAACGTATGCTTCAAAATTCAGAATATAAGAATTGAACTACTCCCACAAATGTATTCATAAACATGGGTATCTATCGACGGGGGTGCGCAAGTAACTGGTAAGATCGAGCGACTGGTAAGATTAGTCGTTCGATCTTACCAGTTACTTGCGAGCATGGTTCATTCTCACTACAATCAGGCTTGTCATCGGCTTTCTGGCGTGTGATACCAATCGCAACATCTCACCATCCGCAAAACTTACCAGTCGCGCAAAAATATTTCACAAGTTCCTACAAAAAAATCAATTATGTATATATAATTGAATACACTTAAGAGTGTTTTGGTGCAAATTTGCACATTTGAGAGTTAACGATAGATTGGGAAAAATATGTCGGTATGTCAACTATCCATCATTTTTGAAAAAAGTCAAGCCGAGCCATCATTTAAAAAAAGCCTAGTCAAGCCAAGTGCCAAAAGATGATATAGATTCCAGTCAATGACAGTATGACTCCAGTCATTTTCTAACCTAAGTGAAAACTTTTTGAGCTCAAATTGGAAATACGTGCTAGGCAACGTCAAACAGTCATCAAGTATTATTCCGAATAAGCTATTCGGGTCTTCGATGACATTTCTAATTTCTAGCCTTCTAGGCTATCGAACTTATTTCAGCTTGGTACTGTACGAAATGCACCATATGTGAAATTATTTATACAAAACAGTTTTTAACAAAACGCTCCAGCGCTGGTCGGACCTACCTGGTCCCTAAAATTGATTGATAATTATCCCGTTCCTGCTGAGGTCGTTGGCCAGATCTTAATCAATTTCATAGTGCGGCATTCAGCTGGGTTCTCCGACCGTCTGTTCCCCGCTTTGCCTAAATCGGTATCGGACTTAACAGGTGCATCGCCAATCAGTTACATCGCCGGAGATTACCAAAAAATCAAAAGAACTAAATCACAAAAATAATAGTTGGCCAAAGAAAATATGTGGTATGTAAAACGGTTTAACTTGTTTCGTCTAACTTACACCATGGTCCATGCCATGGACTCCATGGTGCACCACCACGAAATCCCACTTGGAAAATATCTGATCTAATATCTTATGATTTTTTTTATCAAGCAGCTCTGATACCGACTCTTATTAGCTTTGAATTGATTTGAAACTAAAATTTAGCCAGAAAACGTTTTTCGAGCTAAAGCGAGCCGAGCCAAAAAAATTTATCCGCTCAAATGCCGAGCCAAAAAATAGCCAAAAAACCCAACATCAACAAAAAAGCGTCTTTTTACTGCCTCGGTGAACGTCCTGAGTTTTCTACAGGGGTTAACTCTCCTTAGCCGAACAGACTATAAATAGGCGGTTCAATTTTATCGTGAATAATAGCTAAACGGATCGATATTTTTTTAACGGAAAACAGTTTTAGATTTTTTCAGCAAATCCACGTTAATTCAACAAATGTTCGAGTTTATTTTATATTTTAGTTTACTCGAAATATCGACATGAAAAGAAGCAAATTCGACAAATATATTTTTTGACTTTCGTCCGCTGTTACAGGTAAACGGAAAAAAAATGCCGCAGCGTCGGCTAAGTAGAGTTAAGTTACATTAATTAAACTGTAAAGTTCGAAATAGAACTGAGTTACGGTTTGATTTTTGTAATTCGTGTAAACCTGTAATTATTGTGTCTGTATGCCCAGTGTGGTCTTACAGTCCTTACTCTTTTTCGGACGTTTTCTGTTCTCCAATATAGCGTCCGAAAAGGAGCATCGTAACAAAAAAGGATCATTATTTATTAGAAATTCTGGCCCCATTTTGGCCGCAAAAGGAGTAAGGACTGTAATTATTCTGATAAATTATCACTGATAATGAGTCAGGCTATACGCATGGTTTAATCTAAGGAGTAAATTTGTGTTAAGAGGTATTGGGCGAGTTATTAGTGATAAGATATCACAACGATGGTCGTCTAAATCGATATCCCGCCTAGCAATTGGCTCGTCAATCAACGACATCGAATAACCTTGATACACTAAATAAATCAGTGAGACAAAAAAAGTCCGTCAGATATTTTTTTGTTTCTTCTCTGATCGTGCGATATGTGTGTGTGTGTGAATATGTCTAGTACGATAAGGAGTTCGAGCAAGGAGGTGCGGTAGGGTAGCTAGCGGGGCGCTCGAGTCGCTCGGCTGACAAAAAGAAAATGAAAGGAAAAAAAAACGAGAAAAAAAAATCGAGAGCGAGTGATATGGCGAGAGCAGCGTGTGCGTGTGTGTGTGTATCGGTAGTGTGTTGAGGCAGTGGGGCGCGTGGGCGGGCGCGACTCATTCCACGCAGCGCGCTGTTATCGAATCGTTATCAAATGGAAATGGCGCACGTGATCCCACCTCAGCCCAATAAAGAGTCGCCCGTCAATCGACACTGCTCAAACACAACATTCACCCACCAAACCAACAACAAGACGAGAATAAGAAAAAAAAATCGCCACGCGCAGATCACAAAGATAACACACACACACACACATAAGCACAATCGCCCAATCTCGACGAATCGAAAGAGAACGAGAAATAGAAATAGAGAAAAGAGAGAGGGGCCGACCGAGAAAACATTATCTGCTATTTTTTTTCTCCTTATGTGTGAGTAGTATAGTCAAGGCATTTTTTTTATCGTCACCATCATTGTCTGAGGATCGATTTGACAGAGGGCCAGATTTTGGACAGGTAAGAAAAAAAAAACAATTATTTTATTTTTATTTGAAAGATAAGGGGGGGTTAGTCATGTTTATTTTCTCATCAACTAAGTGGGTAATTGGATGATTACTTGGACGGCGTCGTATTGTCGAGAATGAAGATGACAACCAAAAAAAAAAACGGAGAGAAAATTTTGTATTTTATTACTTTTTTTTTTATCTTTCGTTATCGACCTTTTTAACTACTTTTTTTACAGTTATTTTTGTTAATATTTTTCTTTCAATCGACACCCTACTGCGCGTGATAGCATGGTAGACATATGCTGGGTTGCTTGTCTGGGAGAAGATAATAAAAAAAGAGAGATATTTCTGAGGAAATGAAAATGAAAGGAAACTTTCCCTTCTAAAGGCGGACTAACTTTATTGTTTTTTTTTATAAATTGATTTTTTTGTATTTTATCATTTTGAATGAGTTCTATTGAGAATGTCGATTGCTTTTAATTTTGATCGTCTTTAGGAACAGGGCCAAAAAGACTTGTTTTTCGTGAGCCCTGTCTACCGTGTGTTCGCGATAAACATCCTTTGAACATTTTACTATCGAGGCTTCAAGTTCCAGTCATGGAGTGGGGTACAAATGGTGGCGAAAAAAAACCCGTTTTTGAGTACTTTCGCGACCACACCATTTCATCGCGAATTGTTGTTCAAAATATGGTTTCGCGACCACTGTTTTAAGTAGAAAAAAGGTCGCTAAACCTTGTTTAAAACACCATTTCGCGACCATGGTGTCGCCAAACCATATTTTGAACAACAATTCGCGACCATATGGTGTCGTCGTGAAAGTACTCATAAATGGTCGCGAAAGTACCCTTACCCAAGTCATGGCAGTAACCAATAGTGAGGGTTACCTAACCTTTCCATTCAACTTGAAGCCTCAATATTTTCACTCAGCGTTCGCAAACAAATACCCAGCATTAAATTATTATACTCCCCTAACCAGTTATCCCACCCTAACGTTATGATAATTATCTTTCTAATTTTTTCTCAAATAACTCATTAGTATTTTTTTTTGTGTTTTTTTTTTCAACAAATTTATTTTTGCATATTTTTTTTCTTTTATTTCAATAAAGTTGTTAAGAGTATGTCAATCGCAATCGACACGGGAGAAGACTCACCCTCGGAATATGTAATTGTCGAGCCCCAGTCGCCGTCCGATGTCAAGGTCGAGATTCTCGACCACCCAAATGGGGCTTTGTCGACGGCGAATGTCGACCAGGAGGGCGATGAGGACGAAAAAGTCGAAATCATTCAGACGTCGGAAGATATTGTTGATTTTGCCCGCGATTGTTTTGTCTGTTATCGCCATTTCACCGACCACAATCTCTTCTTTATTCATCTCACCGTTCATAAGGTCGACCACACGATTTGGAAGGCTAAAAATCACAAACGCTCGACAATGTTGAAACGGGAACTGGGCGGTGTCGATTGTGTTGGCTGTACGTTTTGGTATCAGGCGAATGAATGCTTTGTCTCAATGTGCGGGCAGAAGTATGTGTGCACATTTTGCTACGATGCGACCCGCCTAGACCACTGTCGAAAATATGGCGTACGCAAAGACGGCACTTTTCCATACGAAAATTTTCTGCTCAGCGATGACATGAAACAAGAGGTACGGATTATGATCATTTTTACAGACCCTGTTTTTGCGCTTGTTCTGCCAAAAAAATTACCCACGATTAAATTTGTCTTCAATTGATGTGGTTCAAGCAATTTTAAAGAGCCATGGCGACACTTTAAGCGCAGACACTCGGTATTTTTTTTGAACACAAAACGGATTTGGAAGTTTTTTTTATAAATGCAAACTTTTTAGAGCTCTTACTTGATGGACATTTTACATGTTACAAAAATGGGTTTTTTATTTAAACCTTAACAAATTAAAACATAATTAATTTAAAAAAAATCTCGCAGGATTTTTTTTGTGTTTTTATACCGATTGATATACACAGGATACACCGTTAACCGTCCATTATTTTTTTTTCAATTGGACGGTTAACGGCGCGCCCTGTGTAGATTGATTAATGTTCCAAACAAAAAACTGTAATTTCACTTTTAGTGAGTGGAATTTAGTTTGCTGATCCTACCTTTTTAAAATAGAACTTATATTATTATTTTTTTATTACCTACTATTAGCATTGCTTCCAAAGTCTTGAAGAAAGGCTTATTTATAAGGCACAATAACATAAAGTTTACCGCCGAAATATACCACAAAATACGATTAAATTAGGTTGTCGACTTTTTTGGATGTTGGACTTTACTTAATTTATGTGTCCTAATGGAATAATTTATTTTTTGGGAGAGAAATAGGATAATTCGCCAATTTTGGGTAAAAAAAAAGATTCATTAAAATTAGAGAACGAAAGCAAAAAAAAGAAAAACTCATAAATTAAGCACTTTTTATTCCGAATGGATGAATAGATATCGAACTGTCGCACTCAAGATATCACTTTTGAAGAATACGCTAAATCTGTATTAGTTTTTTTAGATCGTCTTTTTTAATTTGGGCCATTTAAACATAAATCATAAATAGTATAGGTTAACTATAGTTGTGGAAGCCAAATCGTGACACTTTTAATCGTAACACTTGCAATCGTAACACTTTAAATAGTAACACTTTAAATCGTATAACTTTAAATCTTAAAAAAATATTCAAATTGTAAGTTTTTCGAACATGAATGTTTAACTCATATCGTAACAATTTTGCTGTATAATCCGTAAATTTAGTGTACATATTTTATCAGAAATTTTTTGAATTGGATTTTTCACCGCAATTTAGGAATTAATTTTTTTGTACTAATAAACCTGTATTTTAACACTTTTAATGTACTGATCGTTCTTTACGACATAATTTTTAATGCTGTTACCGACATATTAAACGTGTCCTCAAAACAACATTAAAATTTTTTTGTAATAATTTTTTCGGTAAATTATACCGAATGCCGTGATTAGTGAAATAACTATGTTTCTAAATTCGTGAAATTTTAAAATGCGTTTTTCCTTAGGCCGTACGGCTTAAGGTTTTTGTAAACGACGTTCGAGAGTCGGAAGTGCTTAATGTAACTCTCTATGGCCATTGCATCCTATAAAGTCCCGCTTCGCGGGCACATTCATTAATCCGATGAGGTCATCAAATCCTGGGTAACCCCGCTTCGCGGGCCCATTCGGTCAACCAATAATGTCATCACATCTATGTAGCCCCGCTCCGCGGGCCTATTCGGTAATTCAATAGGGCAATTACATCATATTTAGCGCGTTTCGCGGGCCCATTCCAATAGGGTCATTACATCCTACGTAGGTAATTTACTGAACACGACATTTGGTACGTATAATTTATAAAAACAGATTTCCAAAGGGAAATATAGTCATCAGTTACGTGCTAAAAACGATTCAGAAACAATTCCCATATAATGGCAATGTTAATTACCAAATGTTTAACCACATTGAAACTTATTTTCTTTTCCAAATAATGATTGAAAAGGCGTGATTTTGATCAGATATGATTTTCAAATGAAAAAAAAAAACCGAGTCAAATCCCCGTTATTTATGAGGAGTGTGGAAATTAAACAAAAGACGAGGAGAAAAAAAAATCCCCCCAAAATAATACTGCACATATTGCAATTGGGAATACGTAATTAATATTCATTTCGACGGTTTAATTAAAGTCTGCCATCCATGTGTGGTTTTTTATCTTCTTTTTTTTGCTCTTTTGTACGTTGAGTATAATAAAGACGTCTTATTTTTTAGTCGAATAGCACATGGAAGCCGGCACAGATGAGATTGAACAAAGAGGAAAAAATCGCCCGAATCAATGAAATTCTCAAAGAGCTCCGCCAATCACCCACCACCCCCCTCGACATGCTCCTTAACAAGTGGGCCATCAACCAGGACGACTTTGATCGGTATCGCTTTAAGGACCAGCAGGGTCGTGGGGGACGTGGCGGTCGCAAGTCAAATGTGGCGGCTTCGGACAGTATGCTCGTTAATATTCAAAATATGGCCCCGATGGATACGGGGGCGAATACTCTAGTGTGCCCGGTGACCAAAATTCCACTCGGCGTCATTGCCAAGATACGGGGCGTCCTTAAGGATCAAAAGCAAAATAGTAATCTGGAAAAGTTGCTGTTAAAGTGGGATGTGGATCGAAGCGATTATGACAGTTATAAAGCCCTAATCGAAAATAAAAGCGACGTGAAACCCAAAACTTCAATTGCCAAATCACTGCTTAACTCGAAAAACGTTTACAAAGTCGCCACAATTCCTGTTACCCTTGCCAGCAAATTGACCAATGGGGAGTCGATTAAACAGGTCGCCACTCCACCTAGCAACCCGGTCATCATGCCGAAAATAGCCGCTGATACCCCACTGATACCCCAACAACCCACCGCCCTACAGTTCGACCTGGCTAAGCTCGCCAGCGGGATTTCACCGTTTTTGATGGCGCCAACGACTTCTGACGCCAATAGTCTCCAGCGGATGCATGATTGGCTTAGCTACGACCAGAGCTCACGTTTTCCTAATCTAAACGTGAAGAAAACCGTTGAAAAAATTCAACTCGAAAATTTGAAATCGCAAGTCGAATCGCTCAAATCGCAAGTCGAAAAAACGCCGGCGGAGCGGGCACGAACGGAATCGAACCGCGTCAAAAGACTCAAAAAAAGTGAAAATAAATGTGTGAATTGTGGCACCAATACCGCCACCCTATGGCGACGGATAAAATCACCACAAGAGATTGAAGCAAAAAGACCCTATGTCAAAGCGCAAACAAATCATTTGGAATACACTGGGAAACTGGCGTGCAACTCATGTGCACTTTATTGGTCACTTCACGGGGTAAGAATATTTTTTAAGGTGGTGAATGAGGGTTAGTTAAGAGTGATTCCAGGGTGATTAGAGTTTATATAAGAGAAGAAAAAAATAAGAATTGGACAGGTCAATTTTTCAAAAAAAAAACGGTTAGTACAGTTTTATTCAGCTTAAAAAAATAAATTTTAAAATTTTTGCCCAAGGTCACTGTGTCACGTGATAATTGGGGATAAAGACATGGTTTTAGGCCAAACGCGGCGCAGGATATCTAGGGGCCCAAAATAATGTCTTTATCCCCAATTATCACGTGACACAGTGACCTTGGGCAAAAATGGGCAAAAATTTTGAAATTTATTTTTTCAAGCGGAACAAAACTGTACTAACAGTTTGTTTTTTCGAAAAATTGACCTGTCCAATTCTTATTTTTTCTTCTCTAATTTTGAATGTGTTTTTTCCTAGTGCACAGTTAAAAATGGCTAAAATGGACATAATGAATTATAATTTATAATTCCCAGAGAAAGGCCTTATTTGCTTGTTTTAAGAGGTCACTAATGTGACCTGACCATAATTCCGAGTGTTTTCGGATTTTCTAGATAGAAAGATTCCAGTTTTTCACCACGGAAAAGTATATTTTTGTTGAACTCACAAACGAAAGTGATGAAGTTCGACCGGTAGAACACGAATTTGAAACGAACAATATTAACGAAAGCACACTTTTAGCCGCTAGAGAGCATTTTTGGAGTGAAATGTCTAGCACAAAAACGTGGCTCTTTTTAAGTTGACATTGTTGAGCTACAGATCGAACTGCATCATATACCGCAGTATACCGTATGGGGGCTCTCAGACTGTGCGGCTTTGAGAAATTCTCCTATGATTTGTAACGGTATTATGACGGGACCCTCAGAGTCAGAGCGTGCCCATACGGTAGGTCATGACCAGTGTTGGAAAAGTTGGCCAACGGTCGAAGTTTTCCCAACGCGTTGGGCTAAAAATTGTCCCAACGCTCCCAACGCGTTGGGCGAAAAATTGCCCCAACGCCCAACGCTCCCAACGCGTTGGGCGAAAAATTGTCCCAACGCCCAACGCTCCCAACGCGTTGGGAGATAAATTCCCCAACGCCCAACGCTCCCAACGTTGGTTGGGCGTTGGGCGTTGGCCAACGCATCCCAACGCCCAACGTTTCCAACACTGGTCATGACCAGACAAAAATATATCAGTACGGTCCTTATAATTATAAATGTCTATTGTTTCGGGCCAAAACTTTCGGCATAAGTGAGGCTAAAAGGGCGTTATATTTTTGAAATATAAACTTATATGTATACACACTACACTCATTTAGTGTATTTGATTTGAGCAAATCGTCCCTAAACAATTTGAATAAGTGAATGATTTAATTTTCCTTTTATTTTGATTCGCTCCAGTGCGATTTCGGCCCATTGAGCTTTTATACAGAATGAAAAAGTGCATTTCTTTCAACTGGGCATTTCTCCAAATGAATTTACGTTGATTGACTATTTAAATACAGAGCAAACCCTGACACAGTTTGTTATTTCAAAGTGCATTTTAAATTGCGCCCTATTATACACATTTCCTTCCTCTTTTTAGTTCTCGATTGAAGAAAATGTACATTTTTTTAATTCAAAAACATATAAAATGTACGATTTTATATGAGCCACTGCGGATAATATAGTATACCGTTTACTATATACGGCCAATTTTATAGTTTAACATTACACGAGGAACAATTGAGTTTTTTTACAATAAGATATTCAGAAAACATGTACAGTCCCGACCTTCTTGATATGCGTATTCGAAAAACGTGCACATCAAAAAGTGCACATCAAGGACGCCCGGACTGTATTTTCTAGGTTCTTCACAAAATAATAAACGGAGAATTACCCCTTCTGAACAAAACGTTTTATATAGAAACTTTTTATATAGAACTTTTTATACAGTTAAGGGCATTTAGATTTGCGCTGACTATATGTGGACGTCTATCGGAAATAGAAAATGCACATCTAACGACCCCTAACTGTATAATGATTTTTGGACAGTTTTTTTTACATTAATAACATAACGTTATCAACACTTTAATTCGAACAGGGGAGACTATTTTATTCTATTTTTTATATTTCATAAAACTCGACGCTGATTGGCTAAGACATGATTAATCTATTTTATCGGCCAATTCAGCCCAATTGTTTAAACCACAAAAGGTGTTTGAATTTAAATCGCGGGAATGTTATGTATTTTCACTTTTGTCATTTATAAGGGTAATTTTGTGTTTGGCTCTCAAAATAAAGTTAAAATAACAAAACCATTTTTTTGGCTGCGATATTTGTAAATAATTGTAAAATACTATGTGTTAAAAGTACCCAATCAATCGAAGCCAAATAAAAAAGTTCTTTATTTTAATTACCCAGCGTGTGTGTGGCTAAGCGACACGATTTCCTTTGTCTGTGTTGATTTAACAAATTCTCAACTGGGTCATACGGTAGAAATAAGGCCCTGCTTAGTCCATATCCGCTGTTTCATATTTTTCAGCGAAAAAAAAAGAAGTCTGAATCCTTTAGCCGTTTTCCGTCTTAAATAATCTCGAAAAATCAGATAAGACGGAGAAATCCCACGCGATAATAAAAAAAAAAACGTATTGACTGATACGGATGTCGGGAGTTCTTCGATTTTTGCCGATTTTCCACGAAACCAATAACTGCTAGATACGGCAAACGTTTATCTTTAGTTTTTTTTTTGCTAAGTTTGAAACATTTGGTGATTATACCGTATGACTACGCTTTAACTGTCGCAATGACAAAGATCGTGCAAATGACGTAATTCACACAATTATGCGTATTCTGTAAAATTGCTGATCAACCATTTTTATTATTTTTTGTTGTTTTTGGTGTGCCATATGAAAGGTAGCCTCTGATATATAATTCGCCTTAAGTACAGCTATGATTAGGTAAGCCCCTCAGCAGTTATATTAACAAATGTTACGATAAGTGTTACGATAATGGAATTTTGATGATTCTGTAGGGCGTTTGACAATTGGAAATCGCGATACCTTGCGGTTCAAAAGGTTTTAAGAATCTTAAGTTGAGATTCTTAACCCCTTAAGTTAAGATGACCCAACTTTGTTAAGTTAAGGGGTTAATGGGTTAACATGAGTGATAGCCCACAAGGTTTCAGGATAATCACTACATAAACGCCATCTTATTCGACATCGAGGGTTTTCGGAGAAAAGGCCACTAGAGGCCCTCCAGGAGGGGCCAAGGTTGCACAAATCGACAACCGACAAGTGTCCATAAACTTAATGATAAAGGACAAAAGAACAAAAATATTTTTACAACCCTGGCCCCTCCTTAGGGACCTCCAGTGGTCTTTCTCCGAAAACCCACGATGCCTCTTATTCACCATCTCGTGTAGTACTATAAATTAGTTACTAGTAATGTGTAGTGTATGCCTTTATCGTAACACTTTCCATTTAGAAACACCGACAAACAACGGATGTGCAAAATGATCAACCACGAAAACGAAATCGCAAACGCACTTTTGAGAAAGTGAATGAGTCACTAACCCACACAAATACGAACCCACACCAATACGTACCCGTATTCCCAAAATTAACCCCTGAGCAGAATGATGCGAAACCATTCCAGACTTTCCCTTCCGCTCAAAATACCCTCAATTTAAACCCTGAACTTGAACGAACACTTCTTCAATTATGGCAACTTCAAAGTCAAAATTTGCAAAAACAAGCAGAGCTGAATAACACTGAACAATCCCTGCTTTCTTACTTTCCACAGTTGAAGTAAGTATTTTTTGACTTGTAGGAGTTAACGTTCTTTATATTAACACTTCAGGGAGTTAAGAGG
>SCLG01000159.1:55394-72968 GCA_004367875.1 Oikopleura albicans
TGGATGTGTCCACGTGCAATCTACTGCAAAACTTGTATTTATTCCATCAATCACCTAAAACTCCATACTGGTATCAATATTGATATTCCGTTAAATAAAACTGACTAGGCGAGCTGTACCAAACAACGTGTCTTTTGTACTTTGTGAAATTGATTTTTTCATGATTACCGGTTGAGTTTCATGAAAATCGGCCGAGCGTTTTTAGTATATCGTGTCGGCATATTTTAAGATTATAATCACCAATTTTCTCCTATAAATACTGCATTTATAAATAGGGGAGAAAGGAGGGCACCCCAGTTCAAAATAAAAAAAAAGGAAAAATTGGTCTTTATAGCATCTTAAAATATGCCGGTACGCTATATTAGAAACGCTCGGCCGATTTTCATGAAACTCAACCGGTAGGCGTCCCAGTTTGGGATAGTTTATTATTAAGTTGGTAGCAATCTACGAGTCATAGACTAAAAACTGAGATAACTTGATACATACAAGTTACTAATACATTCACTTGACGCCAAAAAGGCCAATTTTTAGGCTTAAAACGCCAATTACCCAAATAAGTTACGATTTTTCAGACAGAACTTGTAACTTATTTGGCGTGGGGACTGTATACATAAATACATGTATGAAATATTGAGTTACTCATCGATCAATGAGATATTAGTAAATATTTACAGCGTAATTAATTCAGTGAACTTGCTACTTGTCACTATTGAAACCGTTTTTTAATATGGACCAAAAATATTAATAAGACAGATATTTACTACAAACTCGTTTACCAAAATGAAATATTTTATCATCGGCGGTGCCGTGGTGTTTCTCACGTAAGTGACACTTTTAACTCTTATTTTAATAAAAATTCTCTAATTTTAGACGAGTTTTTCATTACATAATGAAGACATACAAAAGTTATCGTAAACAAGAAAAATTTTGTAAAAAATACGGCTATTCAGTTCGGTTGTGTCAAAAATTACAAACAAAAAGTTATTTTTATAAACTAATAAATGTGAAAAATGAATGAAGATGTACAGGGGGTCGCCAAATAAGGGTCGGTTTCGTGTTTTGGAAAACCGACCCTTATTTGGCGACCTTGACCCTTATTTCGCGATAGCGACCCTTATTTGACGTGCCTTTATTTGGCGACCCCCCTGTACACGTTTAGGCGCTAGACAGCTAGACAAAATAGGTGGGGCGCTTGAGTTAATAGAAAATGTGTTGCACAATCCGCTTTTAGACTTTGGTAATTTTGGAGTTTTGAAAAAACTGGGAGATATGATAGTAAACGACGAAGAATATTTGGAATTTCGAATTAACGAGAAAAGAAAATATGGATTGAATCATGCTGAGTATACCCCTCCAGGCTTCTTTTTTTCCGTGGCTGACCCTAATCTTGCTCGGTTCCTCATGAATTTGCCTCCATCAATTGTGAAAAAGGCTGGCTTAACTCCGGAAGTATTTTTATCGGACAAAAACGGCTTGGGGCACAATCTGATAATGGAGGAAGGCGAGGTGTGGCAAAGGCACCGAAAAATTATATCGAAAATGTTGCATTTAGATATACTAGATACATATATTGAACCAATGGACATTTCCGCCCAAACTTTTGTAGAACAACTCACACAGTCTTCAAGTCCAAAGGTTAGCCAAGCTGAAGGCGGCGCCGCGTTTGAGAGCAAACGTTTTAAAAACTAAAACTCATTCAAAGAAAACATATTTTGGAGAAGAAATTTTTCGCTAGCGAATTAGAAAATTAATTAACTGTTGCGCTCTCGACAGTGCCATCTGACACTATTTTCATTTATTTCGCTTATAGCTTGAGATCGAGAAGAGTTATCTCCGATTAGGTTTTTGTATTTGGTTCATATTCTTGTCACGATTATTTTTTAATAAGATAAATTTCCGATTAACGGAAATTGACATCCGTTTACCGACGTCGATACATTTTTACTTTTTTTGTATTTTATGCAAGATTCACCGTGTCTAATTTTTGGTTTTATACTTATTGAAATAATTAGACACGGCTTGATTATATTGCTTCAAGTACTAATTTAGTCTCATGAAAATCGGCTGCGCGTTTCTAGTATACCGTGTCGGCATATTTCAAAATGATATTGGCCAATAGGAGCCCCCCATTGCAAGAAAAAAGAAGAAAATTGCTCTATTCTAGAAACGCTCAGCCGATTTTCATGAGGCTAAACCTGTAGTAGTGCCATATGACACTGTCCGGAGCGCAATAGGTGATAAAAAACGGGAGTGCAGGTGATAACTCAAGAAATTTCCGGGTTTAACGATTATAAGTCAGAAGCCGACTGTGACTTCCACACTCTGTTTAGATTTTTTTAGAAGTTATATGAGAAAAAAAAGTTACTACAAAATTTTGCGAAAACCAATTTCTTGGCGGGTACGCGAGTGAATATTTTTTCAGATGTCCATTAGGTTTAAAAAAATTACAATGTAATGGTCTAAAACCATACTGTAATTTTGGTGTAAAATTTGTAGCCTAAAATGATTTGTTTCAGACTACAGAATTTATCGCGAACAAGTGTAACCGAATGACATTCGAAATAATTTGCAAGTGTCAAATGGGCGAGTTTGATAATGAAACTCAAACATCAACGGCCCATGATGAAATCTTTGAGGCCATCAATGTTTTGTCGGAGTCGATGATGTGGCGACTCACCAATTTCTTAACCGTCAAGCTTTTGCAATTGATACCATTTGCCGAAAATGCATTATACTCCTGGAATCCGCAGTTGGTAAAAGGTTAATTTTGCAAAAAAATATTTAACTCCCAGGGGTCCATTTGGTCAAATTGTGATCGCTGAAATACGAGTCTGTGAATTTTTATGAGGAACATAATAAAACATACAACGAAATTGACTTTTTTGNCTCAGGAAGATTTTTAAAAAAATTTTGAGAAAAAAAAATTTCCAATTTTTGTTCCAAAATTTTCTCCATGGAATTTGGTTTGACCCGTCTATAAGCGATTTTTGATTTGAACCCGTTTCCATGAGATATAAGGCAAATAGGCCGCTTTGTGACGATCGTCACAATGTGACCCCTGCGAGTTAACATAGCCGCCAGGGCGTTTTGATCAAATTTAATCAAATGGACCCCTACCCATTATATGCCACTTGGGACCCTTGGGAGTTAAACATGAATAACAATCATAAAACCATACCGTAATTTTCGGCAATTTCATGACGGTAAAAGTAACAAAAATATATGTTTTTTTTCGCGCAATTTAGGCAAAATTGTGATTGAGAACTCTTCATTTCAAAAAATCACAATTGTAAGCGTAATTTTGGCATGATTGTGATTCGAGCTTCTGTGAATTTTCATTAAATGAGTTGTGAGTTTTTACTTCAAAATCACACACATTCTTATACCTCATTATGGTTAAGTTTTTTGCTAAAAAAATATTATGCGCCCAGCTTTTGCGTGAATATGTCTAACCGAGAAATTTTTTTTTTAATTTAGAAAAGAAAGCGTTTTCAACACGTGATAATTACATTGCCGAAAGAATGCGACTGTCGCGAGAAAAAATTGAAAATCTGGAAGAATCGGCAGACTTAGCTACTTTATTACTAAAAGAAGTAGACGAAAATCAAAATCCAGTTTTGAGTTTGAAGAACAAACGTAACAAGTAGGGTTCTTGGTTTTGGTAAAAGTACACAGAGTTTACACAAGTTTTTGAGCAAAAAACGCCTCGATAAAAAAAACTTCATGGTTTTCAAACTCATCTAAGTCTTCACGGATCAACAAATTGCTAGTCAACTTTACGGTTTTCTTTTTGCCGGACAAGAAACAACTGCTTCTGCATTTCAATGGATTTTGTATTATATGGGCGAAGCCAGGGCTCGGCATTATTCAAAAATAAAATGAGCTCGCTTATACTAGTCTGCCAGGCTTTAAAATATAACTAAGCTGCCTTGAGCTGGCTTATCGAATTAAAACTTAAAAATGAGCTACTATGTCGTGCGAAAATATAAAAATGAGCTGGCCTGCCGAACTGCCCAACCAACCGTTGCCGAACCCTGGGTGAAGCACCCAGCTGGGTCGAAAAAATCAAGGACGAATTTGATTCAGTGGGGAACCAGATAAGTCATAAAAGCTTGAAAAAAGTTCCAATAACAGAAGCTTTTATCAAAGAAACGATGCGTTTAGCCCATATCGTCGAGTTATACGTTCCGCGAACCATTACAGTAAGTAATTACCACAAATTTTATAAAAAATATTTCACTTTTTGAAAAACTAATCAAAAGTTTAATTAACAAACTACACCCCTAACCAGTTTTGTTAACACCAGTTAGATAAAGTTGGTTTATCTAACACTTTTTTGACCGAAATATATCGCAAATTATATTACCAAACACCCTACCCAACTACCTTCACAAAATTTAATTTCAGAAAGACGTAAGGCTGCCAAATGGCGACATAATGCCGGCGGATCTTCAGTATATTATTGATTTTGCTTTGATGTCGCGAAATGAAGATGCTTTTTCAAATCCTTTAGAATTCAATCCAGAACGATTTTTATCAGATAAAATTCCCGGTGGGTAAAATTGAATAGGAGACCCCGAACTCGCGGTCACCTATCAAGTAAAAAAAAATTCTAGATAGGGACCCGTACTTGTACACCCCATTTGCAGCTGGACGACGCAATTGCATTGGTCAAGTTTTTGCCATGCAAGAATTGAAAATTGGGCTCCTTCGACTTTGCGCCATTTTAACCGTTAAAAATATAATTCTGATTGCGGACAAAAGCGGCAAACGACCACCAAACAAACGGGACGGGTTATCTTACAAAATTCGACCAGGGAGTCTTGAGCAGAGATTTCTGCTCCGGAATTAACGCCTACACTCCCGGTTTTGACCTCTTGTTGCGCGTCCGACACTGCCAAATGGTACTGCTGCTCGAAATCGAAAGGTCAGGCCGTGTATAGTTATTCCAATAAGTTTATAAAATCAAAATGACGAGCTGGCTTGTATATTTATTGGAATTATTATACACAGTCATTGTTTCTATAATATTAGGTTAAGGCGCTTCCAATCTAATTGTAAGCGTAACAAAGAAGGAAGAAATTCTTATTTGTTTTTTCGCGTTGTTATGGAAACGCGGCCAATCAAATGGGCAACGCGAGACAATTAGAGGTATAAAAATTTAAAACCGGTCACCAGATTTCAATTTCCGGTAACAATTGCACTTTAAGTAAGAGTTTTTTCTTCCATTTTTGGGTTTACTTTTACCAGACAAGCGTAACTATTACTTTAGCTGTTACTTCAAACATGTAGGTGGTGTATATTTGAAGACAGAAACCAGAACGGGGATACATCTTATCGATTTCAAGGTATTACCGCACTAAATAAAAACAGGGACACTGTCGGGAGCGCAGGAGATAATTCACAAATTATATATTGTATATTGTACTAGAAGATTATATACATGTATATTTTCTTTAAGAAATTCTTATTATTATAATATAATAAAATAAATTATAATTAAGTGTAAATTGTAACCGTGAGTCTTATATCAAAATTCGTTGTGAAAAAGTCACCAAAAAGTGGCCCCAAACGAACCCCTGCCGTGACGGACTTTGCAACTTATTTTCGACCATAAGTTGGTCCACAACGTGCAGCATATCGTCAAAACAAAACCCCTTTTTATTTCATTTAGTTAATTCATTTATTCATTTTACAAATAAAATAATATTTACATCTTCACCATCCCATGAAGTATTTCCTAGAAGTGCGAATTGTGTACAGAAAGAAATTTTGTGAAGTATTCGGGTGTTTGAAAAGGGAAAAAAAGCAGAAGAACTTCGTTTGTTGTTTGAGAAAAGTGTTTAATCTAAGCAGTCGTTTAGTTTGTTGTTTAGTTTGTTGGACNTGGCAACACGAGACAATTAGAGGTATAAAAATTTAAAACCGGTCACCAGATTTCAATTTCCAGTAACAATTGCACTTTAAGTAACAGTTTTTTCTTCCATTTTAGGGTTTACTTTAAGCAGACAAGCGTAACTATTACTTTAAGCTGTTACTTCAAACAGGTAGGTGGTGTATATTTGAAGACAGAAACCAGAACGGGGATACCTCTTATCGATTTCAAGGTATTACCGAACTAAATAAAAACAGGGGCACTGTCGGGAGCGCAGGAGATAATTCACAAATTGTATATTGTACTAGAAGATTATATACATGTATATTTTCTTTAAGAATAATATAATAAAATAAATTAAAATTAAGTGTAAATTGTAACTGTGAGTTTTATATCAAAATTCGTTGTGAAAAGTCACCAAAAAGTGGCCCCAAACGAACTTCTGCCGTGAAGTACTTTACAACCTATTTTCGACCATAAGTTGGTCCACAACGTGCAGCATATCGTCAACACAAAAGCCCTTTTTATTTCATTTAGTTAATTCGTTTATTCATTTTACAAATAAAACAATATTTACATCTTCACCATCCCATGAAGTATTTCCTAGAAGTGCGAATTGTGTACAGAAAGAAATTTTGTGAAGTATTCGGGTGTTTGAAAAGGGAAAAAAAGCAGAAGAACTTCGTTTGTTGTTTGAGAAAAGCGTTTAATCTAAGCAGTCGTTTAGTTTCTTGTTTAGTTTGTGGGACCAAAAGTTTTGAGATCAGCAACGGGCTCGTCTTCCGGACTATGTCCACTCCTCACGCTACTAGAAAACAGTTGTTTAAAAAATTATGAAAAATCACAAATTGATAGGCCCAAAAAATATACTCCGACTAATCAATTCATATAGTGCCAAAACAGTGTTACAGTCCATACTCCTTTTTTGGGGTTTTCGGTTCTCGAAAATAGCGTCCGAAAAAGGAGCATGGTCACAAAAACGATCATTTTTCTATTAGAATGGGCCCATTTTTGGCCGAAAACGCGTCCGAAAAATGAGCAATCGTCCGAAAAAGGAGTAAGAACTGAGGTATTTTTAATTTTTCATTTAAAAACTTATTTGAGCTTTCCTATTTTTGATTATTTTGTTTACAGTCCTTACTTCTTTTTTGGGACGCTCCTTTTAGGGACGATTGCTTCTTTTTGGGACGCTTTTTCGGCCAAAAAGGGGCAATTAAAATAGATAATGATCCTTTTTTCACGATGCTCCTTTTTCGCACGCTATTTTTGAGAACCAAAAACGTCCCAAAAAGGAGTAAGGATTGTATAGTTTTCGCAATTCGATTATGGTCCTAGTTCTAGGTGTAATCTAAGATTTTTGATAATAATGCCCTGCCTACTAATACCTTTCCCTTTGACTACTATCTTGCGCATATTGGCCAATGAAAGATCCGTTTTCGGTATAATGCCGGGTGACATTTCCGTCGGCGCCAAATCCGGCGATTGAGTCGCTTTCTGAGGATGCTTTGCGCATTTCAGCACTTGCGGCGCCGTACACATGAGGCGACGAGAGTTTTTCAGGGCTAGAAATATAAAATAAGTTTAAGAGTTTATCGGAATGTTTTGAATACCTCTTTTCCTACAAGAAAAGATTTTAAAGTGTTTTGTTATTTTGGCGATGACTACTTTTAATCGATTGGCAAATTTTTGTCAAAACTACTTTTAGAAAAAAGACTTTTGTGATCTTTAATATTCTTAGTCTAATGTGGAAACAGTATCGTAACATTATGAATCATAATTTATGATCTAAACAATATCGATATGGTGAAGGGTACTTTCGCGACCAAATGGTGTGGTCGCGAAAGTACTCATAAACGGGTTTTTTCGCGACCATTTGTACCTCACTCCAGCGATATCGCTTATTTTGCCAAGTAATTGACATTTTAACGCTTTTTTTTATTCATTTCCGGCGAAATTTTGGCCAAAACCGTTACGATATAGGTAAATAGTTGCGATATGGTTTACAGCATAACTGTATACAGTCCTTACTCCTTTTTGTGCCGATGCTCCTTTTTCGGACGCTATTTTCGAGAACCGAAAACGTCCCAAAAAAGAGTAAGGACTGTTTATTTGTTAGCGTGATTAAATTTTGTGCTTTGCTTACAGCAGTTCAAGTTTGGCAGTTTATGTGTGGCAACATTTCTGAGTTAGTAATTTCTGCGTATCCCGCTGTTGAAAATGCTCAATTTAACTAGTAGGCGTATGTACAGTCCTACAGAAGTCCTGTAGAAGTTAGGTGATCCAAGTCTGTACTTAACCGTCAATAAAAAAAGTTTGTAAAAACTGAAATTAAAATATTACACGGCACATTTTAATGTTAGTAAAATAGTGTCACACATATTTGAACAAATTGGTAGATAAAACCGTGAAAACGACTGTATCGTTTTTGTCTGAAAAGCCACAATCTATCCTTTGAAACTGCGTGACAAGTGTTTTTGGCAACCGAAAATAGAAATTTGAAAAACATACAAAAAAAGTAATAGTACTTTTGCAACTTGGAAGAAAATGGTTCATTTAACTCTTAGGGGAAGGAGTTTTTGGGAACCCGTAGGGGGAAATGCGTGTAAATAAACACGCACTTAAAAAATTTACATTAATTCGCAATAATTCAAAAAAAACTGGTAAAGCCAAGTTGTAGAGCTCATCAAACTACGTCGATCTGACTATTCGGAAATTGATTTGGGCCACCAGGGCCCCCTAGAGAGCTGTTTGAAATCTCTAACCTACGCAAGAAAAAACACCGTCAATCGAATTTTATCGAAAAGTTTAGGGGGGTCACCAATATCCGTTTTGCCCTACGGGGCCTCTATATGCCTTAAATCGACGAAAAAACACGTTGCGTATCTATTTACACGCACTTCCCCCTGGGAGTTAAAATGGATTGGTGTTGAAAAAAATATTCAAATATAAAGATGGTATTTTTTTAAATGTACTGTGTGTCTCAACATGGCTTGTAACATTGAGATTCGTCTTCTTGCCCGCCTACACATTTTGTACAATTTGTAATGAAACACACTGTACGTGAAAATTTTTATGTACAAATATTATATTTGCCATTTTCGGAGTTCAATCAGTGTGGTGTTTAGTTTGGTGCTCTATCAGCTCTACTTGAAAAAAACGAGTTCTCTAGAACCTTAAATTTCTGGCGGACTCAGTCTTTGAATGATGGTCGTTGTTTTCCAAAAATATGGAATCGTCGGAAGTAACAGAGGAATCTACGGTTGTACGGAGAGATGATTGGCGCATTTCTATATTCTGGCTTTTAGGGTATGATCTACTCTCTGACCGAGATAACTGATAGTTTATAAGGTCGGAGTTGAACGACCGATATCGCCCCGTCGAACTTTTTCTATAAACCGTTTATTATTTTTAATTCGCCGGTTAAACCTCTTAAGATAAATTAACTCCGCACCAGAGATGTAAAAGTTCTGTTCTAACTGTCAGAACAGAACGGAGCAGAACAGAACGGAACAGAACGGACAGTTCAAAAGTCTGAATAACTGTGTTCTGTATTAGAACGTTCTATTTGGCCGTTCTGATAGTTTTTTTACTCGTTCTTTTACTCGACTCGCGTTCTGTTCGCCAAAATTCAAGTTCTGTTTTAGAACAGAACTTTTTCGTGGTGCGTGGTGAAATAAATTTTGGCAAAAAAAAACCTGGGAGATTGTGGTGGAATTAGTTTCCGGTCTTCAACGTTTGCTTCATTGTCATCGACGATCATGTCTTGTTTGGTTTGAACTAAATTAATTAATCACTAAGATTTTNAGAACAGAACGGAGCAGAACAGAACGGAACAGAACGGACAATTCAAAAGTCTGAATAACTATGTTCTGTATTAGAACGTTCTATTTGGCCGTTCTGATAATTTTTGTGATGGAAAATCAGTATAGAACGGTGTTCTGGCGTTCTTTTACTCGACTCGCGTTCTGTTCGCCAAAATTCAAGTTCTGTCTTAGAACAAAACTTTTTCGTGGTACGTGGTGAAATAAATTTGGCATAAAAACCTGGGAGATTGTGGTGGAATTAGTTTCCGGTCTTCAACGTTTGCTTCATTGTCATCGACGATCATGTCTTGTTTGGTTTGAACTAAATTAATTAATCACTAAGATTTTGCCCAAAAAAAAAAATCAATTTTACCTGGATATTTTCCCGTTTTATTATGCTGAACAAAGCAGACGATGATGATGAGCAGCAGGGTTACGCCGACTCCAATCAAAACGGCCACAAACCACAAATTGGCCGTTATTATGGGACCCTCTAAACAATGAAATTAATCAAACTAGAACATTCTGAACATCAAATAATGGAATTTTCCCTGTTGAACCACACAGTATATTTGTGCGTAACAATTACCTTCGGTGGTGAAATCTTCGGTGTAGTTGTCAGAGCGGCCATATTTATTCGAGGAAAAGAGTGTCATTGTAAGGTTGGCACCTGGTTTAAGCCTAGAGTTTATGAATTATTTCGTAGGAATAACGGACAGGGGTTAACATACTTATCAAGTACTCGATAAGGCGACTTCATTTCGTGAATGGTTTCTTCATTCCACGAATATTGGTCGATGGGGCCTTTCATTCGATACTAAACAAAATTTTCAAAAATATTTATTTTTTTACTCGCAAGGGGAAGTGTATGCATATATGCAGACGACTTGATTTTTGGTCGTTTTAAGGCATAAGGAGGCCCCGCAGGGTAGAATTGGTATAAAACAATTTGCTGACCCCCTCAACTTTTCGAAAAAATTCCATTGGCGGTATTTTTTGCGTAGGTTGGATATTTCAAACAGCTCTCTAGGGGCCCTGGTGGCCCAAATCAATTTCTTAATAGTCAGATCGACGTAGTTTGTCGAGCTCTACAATTTGGCTTTACCAGTTTTACCAGAATTATTAAGAATTATTGTGAATTTTGAAGTGTATGCATACGTGCACACAATTTCCCCCTACGGGTTATCAAAAAGTCCTTCCCCTAAGAGTTAAGAAATCCATATAATTCCGCATAAACGAAAAATGTGCGTAATTGTCGAGTTGCCATTTTAAAACTAACCAATAAAGTATAGTTGTCTGGGAGAAATTGTGAAGTCTGATTATAACTCCATGAAATATTGACGCCGCCAATCAATTGTGAAATGTTGACCATAATGGGCATAAGTGGTCGCGCCTCTTTGAAGGAAATGGTCGATGCGTTAACCCGTGCCGGCGTCACTCCTTGACCTGCGCTCGTCTTGGCGTATAATTCGATAACATAATTGTACTCTGGCTGAAGTTTTGCGATATCCAGCCGAGACTTGTTGATTCCAGTTGAGTCATTAGATTTATCATCACGATTGATTTTGCCCGGTGCCGGATTTTTGGGCGTGCCACTTATCTTGTAGGTGTAGCCTAAAATATAAACAAAATAAAATTTTGGTCAAAATTAAGTACATTTCCGTTCGACAATTCCCCGCTCGTGCTATTATCTGGTCGGTCTCTCATTCGATTATAACAGTAAGGTATCGCAGTGATTTTCAAACGCGAAAAAATAAATAATGTTACCACTTTTTGTTAACGTTGCTTGACAGCACGTCTGAGGCCTATGTGGCCTGTAATTGGTCCTTTTTATAGCTCAATGAAGCTCAAAGAATGGAATGCTCTGAATTCTAAATAGCTCAAAAATGACCAATGACAGGCCACATAGGCCTCAGACGCGCTGTCAAGCAACGTTACCAAAAAGTGGTAACATTATTTTTTTTTTCGCGTTTGAAAATCACTGTGATATTGCGCAATTCCCCGCTCGTGCTGTTATCTGGCCGTTTTCGGCCGAGAATTTTCCAGACAGTCCGCCTACGCCCTGCGCACTTATCTGCCCATTATTACGTAGCAAAACATTTTCGGCGAAAATGTCGGCCAGATAACTGCGTAGGGGGTGTATAATAAAAATAACCGAAAGGTGACAAATAATGTGATCTAAAAATATAATGTAAAATTAGGAAAAGTATTAAATATAGACCTGTAATGATGCCATTGGGCTCCTTTGGCTGCCTCCATGCTATATTCAAACGGTCCGGCCATACTTCGGTTATTTCGAGATCAATTGGGGGTCCGGGAATATCTTCGTCGGTCTTAACCCGTAAGAACGGACTCCAAGGTCCCTGTTCGGCCCCATTGGCAACCGCAACCTTTATATAATAAGTGCGAGCCGGTTTCAGGTCCTTCAAAGTAATGCTTTCACTTGTGGCGCTAAGGAGCACTTCACCGCCCAGTAATTGATCATAACTCTCCGAATCACCGCCGGTTTCGATCTTTGTGTTGACTTTATACTTTATTTTGTATTCTTTCAATTTTCCATTGAGTTGTTCCGCCGGCAATGCATTCCATGATAAAGAAATATGATTTTTGCCAACCGGTTTAGATATCCCGCTGTTAGTTGCTAAGCTGGTGGGCCACGTATTCGGCGTCGCCTCCCCACTGTATTGAATTTTACAAACAGCCGGTGGCCCAACGTCAATAATGTTTTTCGACCGCAATTTCACCGAAAATCTCTTATATGGAGTTTCAGAACCTTTCATTGAGTTTCGAAATAAAATACTATTTTTAGCTTTACGGAGGATGCGCTATACGGGTCTTTTTTATTAAAAAAATCTCTAGTACTTAGATGTTTATGACAAAGATCAAATTGAACAGAANCTGAGCCATCAAAAACGAGTGCGAGCTGGGCGTTATTTTTGGGTAAAATAATTTCCCGGAAATGATTTATCCATGTTATAGAAAAGTTATGGTTAAATACGCCATACAGAGTACTATACGAACGGCAAGAGCTTAATATAACTGCATAGCTATGCATAGAATCTTTGTAAGCGTTACAGAAAAGGAAGAAATTCTTATTTGTTTTTTCGCGTTGTTATGGTAACGCGGCCAATCAAAATTGGCAGCGCGAGACAATTAAGTTGTTACGCTTACAATAAAATTTCGAATCGTGCCTTTGATGACAAATTCGGTGGTCGGGTATGGCAATATTTCTTCGCGCCAATCAGAACACTGCTCACATTGTTGGTTGGGATCATCGTTAAGACAATAGTTAAGGACATACTGAAAATCATCACCGTTAAAATACTTTTCGGGTATTGGTTTCCATTTGATTAGGATTTCGGCTGGCTTATGACCCTTTAAAGTTGTTATTTCTGGATTTCGATCTGGTCGAGCCGCTTTTGTCCGAATCACCGATTTTGATTGGTCATCGTCGCGGGACTCGAGCGAAAGGCCGATTTTATTTCGAGCTCGCACCCGAACGCTATCACTTGGGTGTCCAACAGAAAATTACAAATAAATGGTAGAATACACCCCCTAAGTTTGGGGCCTAGCCAGTTATCTTAACACCAGTTATCTTAACAAAATTTGGATATCTTAACACTTTTTGGCCCAAAGCGTATCGCGATTTCCAATTATCTGAACAAAATTACAAATAAATGGTAGAATACACCTCCTAGGTTAGTGGCCCTAACCAGTTATCTTAACACCAGTTATCTTAACAAAATTTGACACTTAATTTGACACTTAATAAACACTTGATTTTTACTGTAGGTTCTAACCGACCGAGAATACATTTACACTGTGAACACCCTAGCTGTATTTCGTAAACGGAATTAAATTTTTCGTCACAACTGCCACTTGTTTACTTAACTGCTCACCCTTGTGTTCAACCGTTTTCATCTTTTGCCATTGACCCTGCTCATTATTTGATTTGCTTAAAACGGCGAACTCAATATCGTAACTTTCGATATCGGCATAATTATTAAAACCGGGCTCATAGGAGACCTGAACACTGCGGTCAATGTTGGCCACCTGGATGGACATTGGTGGTTCGGGAAAATCTTGAATCACCAGATTAACTATCTTTTCGTCGTCATCGAAAGGCGTTTTCACTTTCACGATATAATCGCCACGATCATCAAAGTTTGTTTTTGCAATTTTATATTCGATGCCTGAAAATTTAGAATATTAGATTGGAAGCGTAACAAAAATACGTAACAAACGATCTCCGCCACTGCGCAATTATCTGGCCGGAATTCTCAAAAAATCACTTGAACGATTTTTGTTAATTTATATCTGGCCGGTCTCTCATTGGTTAATGACACTTGGGTATTGCGAAATTCTCCGCTCTTGCTGTTATATGGCCGTTTTCGGCCGAAAATATTACAGAGTGTCCGCCTACGCCCTACGCAGTTATCTGGCCATTGTAACGTAACACAATCTTTTTTCGATGAAAATGTCAGCCAGATAACTGCGCAGGTGGTCTAATACAATTTCAAGCATGTTTGAAATTATCTCAAAAATTCCCCGAATTAAGGAAGGATCCCGAAAAAATATTCAGAAGCCGCTTCTTATAAGGCGAACTAACTGTAGATTTTGATTACACAATTTGGACAACTAAAATTTTAAAAGTTTTTTTTTTAACAAATACCTTTTAAATAAGATTGAGTCTTCATAACTTTTTTTCGCCCTCCATTTTTTGTCTTCTTATACCACGTAACGTCGTAGTCCTTTATGTAATCGTCATGATTAACAATTGGCATTAAAGTGGCCGTTTTGCCCTTAGTGGTTCGAATAACTGAGTCCATTTGAATCACAGTCTGCTTTAGTTTATTCACCGAAAATGACATACTCCCTGTACCAAATTTATTACGGCCCACGCAATTATACGTTTTACTAGCTATAGGCTGTCCAATTGGATTTCTAGGTAATTTTTAACACAAAAATTTAGAGATGTCAATTTTAACATGAATATTTTTAATACGGAATATTTTTGTATCCAAAAATTTGCATTTCTTTAAAACGCCAAAATGTTTGAAGGCCAAAAATTTTAACATCAACATTTTTTAACACGGAATGTTTAGGTTAAACATTTTTATCAAACATTTTTATCAGTATTAGTCCAACATTATAACACCAAATGTTATACACCGGGTGCACAATTATCGGGCGGGTTTTTTTTTTGTCGCGAAAGGGTACCCGATAACTGCTCGGGCGTAGGCGGAATATGGGAAAAAACCGCCCGATAACAGCACGAGCGGAGAATTGCGCAATATAAAATTATCAGTATCCAATGACAGACTTGCCCGATAACGCACCCGGTGCACCGCGGTGTATCGCACCCGGTGTATATAGTAAGATATTTTTAACACTCACATTTTTTACGTGGAATATTTTAACGTGGAAAATTTTTAACATCTAAATTTTTGACGCCAACAGTTTTAACACCAAAAGTTTTAAGTTGTATTTTAGATAATTTTTCGATTGGTCAGCCTAACTGGCGCGCACATTTGAAACGATACATGTGTCCAAGCCGCTACATTTATTGTATGGGTCGGTTAACCCCGAAGTGGCGGACTGGTCGAGTGGCTCTCGTCCAACTGACCACGTATAATTTAACTCGGGAAAACCAAAAAGATCGCACTTGAGGGAGATGTCCTTGCCTTCGACCACATAGCGCCTTCTGCTGGTTGTATTCAATTTCTCGTCTGATGCTAATTTTGGCTCTTTCTCTAAAACGTGGAATAAATAAATGTTTTAGTTCTTGGTTCCGACTAGGGCGATTGCTGTCAATCTTTGAGAAATAATTATTTAATTATTCAAAGGAAACGTGTTTAGGGTAACATATATTTAATGTCATATTAAAAATTATTATCAATTTGATAATACCTAGCTTATTTTGGATAGTATCGGATTTTCCAAATCGTCATCGGGAGAGTTTTAAAAATGGGTTTTTTGCTTGCCTAGTGTCGACCAAAAGATCAATAATTTACGAAAATCCGATATCTAAGTTTATTTTATACCTTTAACTCTCAAGGGGAAGTGCGTGTAAATAGACACGCAAATTTTCGATAAAATTCAACTTTTCGATAAAATTCGATTGACGGTGTTTGTTTTTGCGTAGGTTGGAGATTTCAAACAGCTCTTTAGTGGGCCCTGGTGGCCCAGATCAATTTCTGAATAGTCAGATCGACGTAGTTTGACGAGCTCTACAACTTGGCTTTACCACTTTTTTGAATTATTGCGAATTATTGTGAATTTTTAAGAGCGTGTTTATTTACACGCATTTTCCCCCTACGGGTTCCCAAAAACTCTTTCCCCCTGAGTGTTAAGGTTATAGTTTATAATCTTTCCATTTAAAGGTTGGAAATTTTGAATTATTCTAAGTTATGGGGACACAACCAACATGAAACTTTTTGGACCAAAATCAACAGCGAACACCCTAGTGAAATCAACTTTTTTTATCTGCTAGGATATATTAGCTAATGTTAAAATATTTAGCAAGTTCGAACAAGAACAACCTCTAAACTTATTTTATACTCAAAAAGTAAAGCCTTTTGTTTTTGCAAGAAATTGTTTAGAATCCCTGTCACTTTTGAATTGTTAAATTATGTTGTAAATAGGTTTTGTTAGTAGTTTACCTTTACCTACTACTAGTAGTACTATACTAGTAGTATTATACCTACTAGTATAATATAAATCATTTTTTTCTACTATTCGTTATTCTGCTAAGGATTCTATTGTTTACCAAAAGTTTTTGGTGGTTCCATCGGTGAAATAGCTTGGAATAAATATCATTTTAACCCGTATAAATCATTGTGAGCTATAAATCAATGAGCGGTTCAAAATTTATTGGATCTTTGGTTACCAATTTACATGTCGAATTAGTCGCACAAAAAATGTCATCTCTAATTTTGATTTAGAGTTTATATGACAAGGGTTATAGTTTTTGCGTAGTTCACAAGAATATAGGTACATTAACCTGACACCGCACAGTGGGCGCAATTTATCTCTCCACCAGGGCTCGGCAAAGCCAGGAATTTTCAGTGGCTTGGCTTGGCTTGGCTTTTTCCCCTCTTGAAAAATTGGTTTGGCTTGGCTTGGCACACAAAAAGCTAAGCCAAGCCAAGCCATGTGCCAAAGCCATTTTTGCCGAGCCGTGCTCTCCACATGGAAATGTGGGGATCAACAGGGAATTTTTGGCATTAAACATTTTGCCCTATATCATTGTTTTTGTTGTCAACAGCTCAGGGCCTCTTACAGATTTAACCTCGGAGGCCGTACGGAGTGGGGTACCACAAATGGTCGCGAAAAACACCGTTTATGAGTAATTTCGCAACCAAATGTGTGGTCGCGAATTGTTGTTCAAAATTTGATTTCGCGACCACTGTTTTTAGGTGAGAAAAAATGGTCGCAAAACCTTGTTAAAACCTCGCAAAACCTTGCAAAACCTTGCATTTCGCGACCATTTGGTCGTCAAACCATATTTTGAACAAAATGTGTGGTCGCGAAAGTACTCATAAACGGGTTTTTCGTGACCAAGAACGCAATATTCCTATGCTATATTTTTCAGAGCGGTCTTGGAAATTTAAAATGGATCGTTTTTTTTTAATTTTTATATTTTTTTCTGTTACCTAAAACAAGAAACTGTGCGGATGATGATATTTCGCCGAGCTTATTTTTCGCGATACACTGGTAGCTGGCCGTATCACTACTTGCTAGGGCGTCGATGGTGATTTTTGAAATGTCAGCTTTGTCGGCGGTTTCAATTTCAACCCCATTTTTGTACCAAATGGTTTTCGGCATCGGACTTCCGGTAGCCCCACACGACAGCTCAATTTGTTTGTTTTTTTCGGGAGCAATGATTTTTTCTTT
>SCLG01000159.1:83911-96673 GCA_004367875.1 Oikopleura albicans
TACGGGCCAGTTTTCATGTTTTCAGCTAGTACGCCTACGCCGTCTTTCCAGCTGGTACGCCTACGCCTTGTTTCTAGCTAGTACGCCTACGGCTTGTTTTCAGCTAGAAGTTCTAGCCTAGAACGCCTACGCCGTGTGTATTTATCGGGCCTCTGCGGTTTTATCGGGTCAATTTTCAAAACAAATGTGGCCCGATAAACCCGGCGGGGGTGTACTGCATAAATTGGTAGATTAATTAATGATTAAAAGTCCTGATATTACCGGTAAAAGTGAGCTTTTTGATACTTATCATATGATCTTATTGTCTACTGTGGCATATCGCTGTTGCCTCTTGTCGGTTAACAATAAGGGTAGAGCGTAGGCGGGGAAGCTTGTAGAAATTAAATAAAAGTTAAACTGTTGGTAGACCTAGGCTGACTCAGACGGTATATTTGCGATAGATTAAATTAGTACTTGGAAAAAACCTCCAAATACTGGTTAAATGAACAGACGGTTAACTCATAGCTTCACGGCCAATCTAATTTACTATTATTAATTCAGACACCGAATTCTTAATATGGTTGAATATTAACCGTACGGACTATGAGATAATAAAATTATGTCAGATCACAATGCGAAACATGGCTTATTCAAATACCGTCTGTTATCGATACTAACTATTGAGTATTGAAAAAAAAAACGCGAGTTAATTTATGGCCTACAAATGTTGTTTTTATAATTATATGCTATCAAAAATGAATTAATAATTTTGGCTAGTGCTTGCGCCACTCGTTAATTCAAATTTTGGCATGAAATATCGGATACAATGTAGTTGTTTCGGACACTTATTTATTATCTACTAAATCATTGAAGGAAGCCCCTGTTTTCCAATTTCTTGCACTTTTTATTTAGACAATAATAATAGCCACGCCATATAGGCACAAATAAATTTTGAAAATAAATTTTAACTTGGAGTAGCTTTTTGGGGATTGGCTCATTGAATTGGTGTTCGAATTAAGGACCGATCATACGGTATGAGTCATACCTGTTGTTTACAAAATTAACCTAGTATAAAAATTATTTTCTTGTGAAATGGAGATATTTGTATAACTAATTCTATCACATGGAAATTCATGTATAGTAAGGTACAAGGGTGTCGCCAAATAAGGGTCGATTTCGTGTTTTCAAAAGCCGAACCTTATATGGCGACCCGACCCTTATTCGGCGAACCCAGAATTAGGCTATTTTAGTCTTATTTCTTTACGTAATAATGTTTTTTGGTTGATTCATTGGATTTTACCCATGTAAAGATTAAAAGTAAGTGGATTACAATTTGAATTAATTATATTCACAAGCGGATCAAACCGTAATAAAAAAGGTCCATGAGAAACAATGGTTAACTGGCGGCCCTTATTTGGAGCAATAATATTTTTCTCGAAAAAAAGGACCCTTATTTGGCGAATGGATCCTTATTTGAGGGGCCCTTATTTGGCGACCAGGACAAAACAGTTTTATGAAGCCAAGCTGAAAAGTCGTTTATAGATAGTTATATAAGTTTATATGATATAGTCCCTGCTCCCAAATCGTTACGATTTGTGGTTCAAAAAATCGTAACGATTTGGAGTCATGATATCAAATCGTAACGATTTGGGGTCATTACCCTTTTAACCCTTCAGTTAGTGTTTATATGTTTGCGTTTAACGGCCTGCATCCTTTAATTGTTCGTTTTAACGTTAATTTATGCTGATTCCGTTTTGTTGTCAGCTTTTAAACGCTCTAAAATGTTCAAAATGAACTTTTTGAAGGCGAATTGAAAAAAAAGATGTGGGTTACGGTTGACCATTGTCCACCATGATGTCATTTTTATGACTTATAATGCGTCTGTTAGTGGCATCTTGCGTTATCAGTGGCATTCGCCTGTTATTTTTTTTTTTCGAGGTCACAAATCAATGTTCCATTTATATCGCCAACGCAAAGTAATATCTGTTGAATAATAGATCGAAGCCGAATTCAACATTAGAACATATATATTTCGAAAAAAAAAACGCGTCAATTTTTTGATTATTCAAGACTGACACAAAGTTTCATGAACAGTTAACTAGACCGATGAAGAATCGATTTCACAACGGGGAGCGGCCTTTCATCAGGTTGAATTTGACAGCAGCGTTTTTTCTTTCAGAAGTTCAAATCTGAGGTCATTTTTAATGGATCTGAAGAAACTTATTGGTTTTTTGGGATAAAACCCTATTTAAATTACATAAAAATTAACATAAATTATAGTTCACACATTATTAAGTCTGATTTTATTCTAATACTCCATTACATGGTACATTAACCCTACTTAGCCGATATGGGAGTATATGGGCAAGTTGGCCTGTATCGCACACAAAGGGCCAGAATAATGTGGGAAACCTTAAAGTTTCCGGTGACACGATATTATCTGGTCAGATAACTGCACAGGAGTGTACAAGACATATTATGTTGTCTCTTGAGTGTGTATTGGTTTACTGATTTGTAAAAAAGCTGCTTGTTTCAGTTTAACCCAATGGATTAAAAAAAATAAATGACTAACCATATTTTTAAATAATGCAACTTCAAACGCATTCTCAGTCTGAAAAATGAGTCTTGATCAAAAAAGGAATATTATCGCATTACTCACGCGCGGATTGGCCACTGGCGATTACAACTGTTTCGTAATTGGCCAGAGGGGCTCATTGTAGTGGAGAAATTGGAATAACGTAAAATTTGCGCCCACTCAATGTTGCATTATTTAAAAATAAAATTACTCTTCAAGTTTTTAGCTCGTCATTGGCCAAGGGCCTCACTTTTTATTACAGTCGCTTTCATGAGATGTTATCTTTATCAGTTGTTCATATTGATGGTCTTCAAACGGTATTTCAGACACTTTTCAGATATTAGACTGTATAATTTCGCACGATTTTTTGTTTGTTCTTCGGTGAAAAAAGACAACGAATCGTAAAAACAAAAAAGTAAACTCGGCTTCATTACGCGGAAATTTCCGGAACTCCGGAACACAATTACCGTATGTCATTCCGGCGTGATACGACGCGACGTGAGGACAAACGTCCAGTGCAATTAGCCATTCTTATTTATTCTGCGAAAATATCCACAAATTACAGTGTTTTCTGACATAATCTATGTCAAACTATAAAACCGCGATTTATGTCGAGTGGTCAATTATGACCACCGAATGAGGATCTCTCTCTGAGCGAGGTTCTATTTTCACGATAAATGTTCTTAAGGGGGTTAATGTTGTTGAGTAAATTCTATAATGGGACAATTGTAATTTTCCTTATTTTGTAGAAAAAATTCTAGATATATTTTTCGTTAACGCCTGNGCTTGATCGAAATTTTGAAACGTCTAAATTTTCTAGATTTATTTTTCCAAATGAACTTGGAATGACTTGATTGTGCTAATCAAGCTCTAATTAGCTGATTTAACGACAAAAAGTATGTCTAATCTTCACTTTCTTGATTTTTATATTATTCTGTAAACAACAAGCCATACCCGTCCTTAAGTTTCCGGTGACACGATATTATCTAGTCAGATAACTGCGCAGGAGTGTACAAGACATATTATGTTGTCTCTTGAGTGTGTATTGGTTTACTGATTGGTAAAAAAGCTGCTTGTTTCAGTTTAACCCAATGGATTAAAAAATAAATGACTATTCATATTTTTAAATAATGTAACTTCAAACGCATTCTCAGTCTGAAAATAAGTCTTGATCAAAATAGGAATATCGCATTACTCACGCGCGGATTGGCCACTGCCATTACAGTTGTTTCGTGATTGGCCAAAGGGGCTCATTGTAGTGGATAAATTGAACAACAAAAAATTAGCGCCCACTCAATGTTGCATTATTTATAAATATTATTAACCTACACGTTTTTAGCTCGCCATTGGCCCTCTTTTTTATTACATTCACTTTGATGAGATTTTCTCTTTATCAGTTGTTCATATTGATGTTGTTCGAACGGTATTTCAGTCACTTTTTAGGTATTAGACTGTATAATCGTGCATAATTTTTTGTTTGTTCTTCGGTGAAAAAAGACAACTAATCGTAAAAACGAATAAGTAAACTCAGCTTCATTACGCGGAAATTTCCGGAACTCCGGAACACAATTACCGTATGTCATTCCGGCGTGATACGACGTGAGGACAAACGTCCAATGCAATTAGCCATTCTTATTTATTCTACGAAAAATCTCCACAAATTACAGTGTTTTCTGACATAATCTATGTCAAACTATAAAACCACGATTTATGTCGAGTGGTCAATTATGACCACCGAATGAGGATCTCTCTCTGAGCGAGGTTCTATTTTCACGATAAATGTTCTTAACGTAACCAAATTAAGTACCACTTTTTCAGAACATGTCACTGAATCATAATCGGAGTGAGCAAAAAAAAGAGTATGTCATCCTATGTTTTTATGCTACACCACCTGGCCAGTTATGCAAACAACTTTAAGAAAAAAAAATCTTTGACGGTATCTACCAGAGATGTAAAGTTCTGTTCTAATTTTCCGAACAGAACGAACCGTTCAAAAGTGATTGTTCTTAAACTTTTGCGTTTTCCCGTTCCGTTCTGATAATTTCGCCAGAAATCAAAATAGAACAGAACGCTGTGTTCTGAATTAGAACGTTCTATTTTGCCGTTCTGATCGTTCTTGTTATGTAAAATCAACATAGAACGGTGTTCTGGCGTTATTTTATTCTACTAGCGTTCTGTTTGCGGACATTAAAGTTTTACCGCCTACGCTCTGCGCATTTTTTCAAGACAAAAGTGCGGTATAACTGCGGTGTATATGATGTTAATCACATTATGAGTAAACATATATATCGGACCACAATATTTTTTTTCAAATCTCTGAATCTTTTAACGGACTTATTTCATAATTTCTGTATTAATGCAACATATTGCCCCCTATGGGTTAATCTCCCCAAAGCGACAAGGGAATTGGTATGATCCCTTTTGATCCAAACATCTTGTTCCCTAATGTCCTCCAATTTATGCTTTTATCAAAAACTTATTATAAATGTGCCTCTGTTTTTGTACAGAATATAAAATTAAAAAATATAATAAATAAGCTTATTGTCAGCATTTCTCAGTAGTATAAAATCTGTATATGAAATTAGGCAGAGAATGAAAAAATCACAATCGGCAACCGTCGAGATATCAAATATTAACGCAATTCTCAAGGTAGCCCTTGTTTTTAGTTGAACCTTCTCAGCTTATTATTTTCACCTTTGGCCAAAAAAATATTAATCCTAACTACAAGTTTAGCCTCATGAAAATCGGCTGAACTGTTTCCAAATTTGACTCTCTGATAGACTCCTGAAAACTTGCATGAATAAAAAAAAGATATTGTTTATTAAGTTTTATGTTTTAGTGATTTTTATTTTAACATTTTTTAAGGCGCAATAGTTTTAACACGCATTTTTTAACACGCAAAAATACTTTAAAAAATACTCAAAAAACAATTCAAAAAAAAACCCCGCCCCATAACTACTTAAAACAGACAAAAAAACTCAAAACTACAACCCAAAACTACAACTCAAAACTACAACTCAAAACTACACCTCAAAACTACTCAAAACTACTCAAAACTGTACTCAAAAAATACTAAAAAGTACGTGAAAAAATACTTGCAATATCCTCATTTGTACGTTGATAAGCTCTCTAACGCCAAACTACTAGCGTTTTTTTTTTCGGAATCTTATTTGTCCTTAAGATTATTTAAAAAAATTTTCAATTACAGAAAAGTCTTGTACGGGAAATTTGTTATCTGGAAAACGTCAGTAAATTTTGCGGATACCCTTCAGATTAAAAAAAAAGAGAAATTAAAAAAAAACTCATTGTAATTTTTAAACATTTAAAACATGATTTAACTTGCTGACATATACTTTATCCTATTTGTGTTCAGTAAACGAGCAACCATCGATTATGTCAATTAATGCTGTCCCCTAGAGATAATAAATATAATCACTCAAGTTAATTCAAAAGAGCGCCCTTTCCGTTCGGCGAAGTAAATAAACATAAAAATCAAATCTAAAAAGAGCAGCGTTCGCTAAATTTACTTTAATCCCTTCCACATCTAAAAATCAATCCGAAATATTCTGACGAAATATCAATTGACAAAAAGCAAACAACTATGTCAATAAGTTAAGGGGATGGGAATTGAGAAATTCGTTTTCGTTGTTTTTTAACTCCTACGCTCCCGGGAGTGCCATACGGTGTTTCCAAGAAACTCCCGAAAAGTGTCACTTCGGTCCAAACTGTCAACTTGTTACGTGTCAACTCGTTACCACACAAACTGTATTCTGTCGGGTTTCTGTATTTGGTTAATATACTTATCAAGATTTTTTTTGCTCAAACTAGTTTCCGATTAACCGGAAATTGACATCTCGTTACCGTTTTTAACACTTTTATACCTTTTATTTCACGCAAAATTGACCGGTTATATTTAATCCAATAAAAATATAAAAACCACTTCATAATTCTTGTTTTAAAAAATTATTGGAATAATTAGACACGTCTTGATACTTAAGTTTCAAGCAGCAGTGCCTACGACCCAAATTGAATTTTGGAACAAAACAGAATTAAAATTTGCTCCGTTAAAGTTTCCGTGAATTTGGCTCGCTGATTGGATAATGACAGAAATTCTGACCACTCATTGGCCATGTAAACCTACTTTTCTCAAGCGAGAATATAAGCCATAAGAAGAAATAAACCACTGTACTTTGTGAAATTAACGAATTCCACGAGAACAATTCACTAATGGTCAGAAAAATTGTCAGAATTTCAGTTTTTACGACGGTGTTTAGCTATCGTTAATTTTACGTTGAACAGTGGCCGCATTTCCTTTGAGGGCGGCAATTATCCAACTGTGCGGTTGAGAAATGGGGACAGAGCTGTCTTAAAATTAGAAATATATATAATTTCACTTCCACCACCTGTACGACCTTAAATAAATATCAATTTAAATTGAGCGTTCCGAAGTGGAGAAAACATGTTGAAATAACATTACATTTTATTTTTCTTAGCTCTTTTAGACGTTTAATAAAATTCAAGAGGTTTTCAAACATTTCTGCATGTGCATTTTGAGCCCAATAGTATACCGTAACGTAATATTTTTTGGCATACACAGAGTAAAGCAAAAATTAATTATAAAAATAGGGATTTTAACCCCCAAGCACGATCACCGAATATTTGTCCGGCCCAAGGTGAAATAACGTAATTTTTGAGTTGTTCGGCTTTGTTAAAGGACTTAACATTGAAAAGCAACATAGAGTAATCAATTACAAAGTCGGAGAGCAAGTAAAAATAAAAATTGTATTTACGTTATAAAAAGTAATTAGTCATTGATTGAACCTAAGAAACCTCAAAAAGAGGCTATATGCAATTAATATCTTTGTGGTTAATTAATCTGTTTTTGTGGTCAAATCGACCAAAAAGTGTCCGATGGTGGTCGGGGAGCTTACGAGAGTATGCTTATTTGCCCCGTGCTCAGGGACGTGCTTAATAATCGTGCTTGGGGGTTAAAGCGTGACACAAGTGGTCAAATGGAGCATAATAGTCAGACACATATGTTCTATTTTCACGTAGATTCCAAACGATAAAAGAACTTTCTCTGAACGTTACTTAGCCGCGTTTAGTCCGATGTTTTCTCGAGGTAAGTTTTTTTCAATTATCTTAAAATTAATCGTCCACCCTTGGCCCGAATGGTCTAAAGCAGTTAGTATCAATCGTCTCGGATGCGATCAAACTTATCAAAAATAATAAAATAAAGCAAAAAAGAAAATTGTAATGAAATTATTGAAGTTCAAACTGTAATGGGATTTGCAACAGCTTTTTTCGACCCTAAAGTAAATTAGGACCGTATTATAAATTATTCTCGGTAACGTATCTGTAAATTACTTTTGCATGTTTTCCGATAAATTATTGGATGTACTAGCCAGTTGGATAACTCAAATTCTCTTTTAACCAAAAATGTCCATTATATTTTTAATAAAAAAAACCGAAGGTTTAGTTTTTAACAAATATAAATGACTACGAATCATTTCGAATCAGCAGTAACTAAAATTTGGGAAAAAGGTTAAAATTTGGGAAAACGGCTAAAATCGTTTTTACCCAAAAATGACTAGGAGTAAGTTATTGGCCAAAACTGGCTGGGATTGTTTTTTGTTGTAAAATTGGAAGCGGTCTATTGGCTGAAATACAAGCCGGATACTAATTTCATAAACCGCATGATATTTTCGTACATGAAAATTGGATCTAAAGAGAAGCGACCAAAAAAGCGTCACCGGGCGCGCCACTGGGTGGTAAATCCGGGCGCGCGGCGGTTAAGTTAAAACTCCAATCGAATTATTCTCGGACTGTTAAGTAAACTTGATAATTATAAACTATTTTATTCATATGATATGACGCATATGATATTACATGATGTTGCAAATCTGTACATTACTTTATGTTTCCCGATAAATTATAAGCTGTAACTCTTATGGATATATGATTGTACGTATTAATATATTCAAAGACGGTTTGCGGCGAGTGAGTAATTGAATTATAGTCTATAATTTATAGAGCAGTCTTGATTATGATATGGAAAAAGAAACCCGTTTTAACACTATTGATCAGGGACAAAGATGTGTTAAAATATGATGTGAAATATATGTTCTCCAGAATGTATTAAAATTGTGGTAAAAGTCGCGTTACAGTTGTGGACATATGTGTATGATTAATAACTTATAAAATTGTCTTAGAAAATAAGTCCTTACTGCTTTTTCAGACGCGTTTGGTTCTCGAAAAATAGCGTCCAAAAAGGAGTATCGTCAAAAAAAGGACCATTTTTCTATTAGAATGGCCCCAGTTTGGCCAAAAAAGCGTCCGAATTATGCCAACGAATCGCGTTAAAATCGTTCAAAGCTAAATGTTAGTTATCTTGTGATGTTTTCGTGTTAACCGCGGTTATAACCGGTTTTCCAGGAGAACCTCTCGGATTCCTCAACCTTTAAGCATTTCCCAATTGTCCGTTCTACAAAATCAGAAAACTTATGACGTACCTAATTTTCCGCTTCTCCAAGGTCGCCAAAAAATCTCTTTTTTCGATTATCCGTCTGCAAAAAAATAATTTGAATTTTGGCAGCAAAATTGCAAAAAACAAAAATAATCCTGATCAAAAAAGGAACATAATTTACAAAGGCGAACAGAAAAAATATGTGTTCTATCTATATTATTTTTCAGTAATATGCACTTATGTCGATCGACGGACAATGAAAATAAATCGATCTTGTTAAAGAAATATAAAAAAAAGGAGAAAGAAAAAATTATTTATTCTTTTGTAGATTTTTTTTTGCTTCTTTTTCTGCTGGTAGCTTTAAGGCCATCTGAGTTTGACGCAATAATCAGTGATAGGTTTCAATTGCGGCTTTTATTATTTATTGATTTATCAATTGACGCATGTATTATTTATTTCCATCCGGTTGATTAATACAGTCCAGTACCCACATTTGGTGCCAGATCGAAAAAAAAATCAGTCGTGGTCTCTTACTCGTCGAATTTGACGGGCTTTCAAGGCACAATTTGAATTGGGCGAAACGCCAAAACGGAGAAATTAAAAACACAATATCGAAATAAAAACTGAAAACTGTGAATTCAGACTTGTTCCGATAGACTGTTCCATAGACTTTGGAGGTTAAACTGGTTAGAAAGACTGGGAGTTAAAAACGGTAATTGGAGTTTCAGACGATAATCCGGTTTCTATTTCGGATATTATCTAAAAAATAATAAAAACCGGACCTCTTGAATTCGGGATTTTTTTGTTGCCCAATTAGCAAGCGAGCATTACTACGATGATCAAGAGGGAGGCCAATCGAGAGAGCGCGTTGAGATATGGCTCATTTTGTGGGTGTCGCATTTTTGAACTAGTTTTTTTGATCAAATTTTATTTGAGCATGCGACGTGCTCATTCGATCAAATCATGCATTTTGGATTTTTTAAAAGTTAAAACAACCCCGAATTCAAGAGGTTCGGTTGTTATTGATTTATGAATTGATGCTTATCTTATTAATTTACATCCGGTCAAGTAATACAGTCCATAGTATGGACTCCATACCTATAGTTGGTCTCAGAATGAAAATGAGTAGAATTTATAATTAAATAATGTGAGTGGCTGGCCTAGGCTGTCCAAACTGACATTGTTCCAAGTTGACATGTTTTGAAGTGTTGAAGTATTTTAGACCCAAAAAATATTCTGACACACGTCGCACTATTAACATGTAGGTACAGCATATTTTATGCTGCATAAATAATTTAACTCCTGCACTCTCATGTGGCTTAATAATATTAACTTAATATGGACAATTTTATACACATTGATGTGACATCAAATAACCGGTTCTCGATATTCTGAATCGGATTTTTGTATTGACACCTAGATCAAAAAATGTAGAGTCCTTCGACTTCCCCTGCGCTGTTATTACCCATCATCTTGCAGTTTTTTGTATACAATTTTTTTGTATACAGTTGGTGTGGTAACGAAGTGACACTTTCATTTTCCGATTTTTTTTTTTGTGACTTCGTTCCGTCACTTTTGCCCATTTTAAACCAATTTTAGCCCAAAAGCCTCCGAAAAGTGACACTTCGTTCGAAACTGTCACTTCGTTCGAAACTGTCAGTTCGTTACGTGTCAACTCGTTACTACACCAATTGTATCCAACCAATACAACTTTTTTTTTCAAATTTAGTATTTTACCGCCATTTAATAAAATATTCACTTTCTTCACATTTCCCGCTTCAAAAATTTAAAGAAAAAGTGACCTTTGGGGAAAGGACGGGTTCAACCTTTTGAAGTAATGATCCAACAACCTGCCCGAAGCTATTTCGCCGAAAGCAATAAAACCACTTGTCTATTTATTAGGGTAACCAAAAATTAATTAATATTTGGTTAAGATCAAAGAGCATATAAATTGACTTTCCACTTTCTGTTTAAAAAATCAATCTGACCGACGATGGGTCGTTGAATTACTTATACCTTTGTTTCGACTGAAAAATATGTATGTTTTTGTTAACTAAATTGTTACTTTTGTAGCGAAATCCACGTGGTGTCCCAACCCATTATAATTAAAACGATGGATGTAAATCAGATATCACACCAAGTGGATTTTACTACAAAAGACCAAAGTAATAATGTAGTAGGTCGTCAAATGCAGAAAAGTTCACGCGGGTAGTCTGTTAACTTACATTAATATTGTTAACTAACCTAGTGTTAACTTAAGTAGGTAGTCGTGTACGCTATGAATAATGACTTATTTCATGTTTCCCCATCTAGTGTCGAATGTGGATTCCATTTTAAATGGTCCGACTCGGAATAAGGGTTTTCAAGGAGTTTATCAAGTAGTGCGTAGGCGTATGCTTGGACATACAAAGTGGTATTTGAAATGTAAATTGTTGTTTCACATGCACAACGTTATTTCAAACGATATTATTTTAAATGCTTATGTGGTATACTTTAAAATTAGTGTGTGTTTAGTAAAGATAAAAAAGGGTTTAATTAAAATATACATCAGGTTCAGTAGGGTGCGAGAAATAATTGCTAGAAAAGAAAATCAGTGCTTTAAAACGTCACTCGTCCACGTTTAAAGTCGAGTGCAATTAAAATGGGCAGATACGAAACAACCCAACATTATTCGCAGCTTTCTTTTAACAAATAATATTCATAGCTCATCAACTTTTATGTTTACTTTTTCTGTCGTTTGGCACTTTTTGGTTCACCATAAAAAAGACTTAAAAAATTATTTAAAATCCATCGATTATTTTATTAGTATGACGTATGGAACCTCCACTATGGATACTGAACGTTCGACATAAATTTTTATGCATTATTTATGGTTAAGAAATTTACAGACTGTGATTCGTATGAAAATTAACTTATCCACCACCAAAAATTAAAAGGCATAGTTTGTCGTGAAAGCTATTATACAGTATAGACTACAACTAGGTGTTATTATAAAATACTCAGAAAAAATAACTGTATTCTATAACTGTACCAATAACTGTATTCTACACGTAATAAATAATTATTTTCTGGAATTATCAGTACGAAGTGTCCGACTTACCGGTATAAGAATCTTGAAAGATAAAATATGTATCAATTTCTTTAATAAAAAAAAAATGAAAAGAGAAATGGAGGAGGTAGAAGTCTACTAGAGGCTCAAAAATATTAGGATGTATGATCTAACCTACGCGTTCTTCAAAGGCTATTTAAATAGAAATGAATGCTTCTTCATATTGAGAAATTGATATGTTTATCTTTTTAAAACCCTTCGTCAAAATTTTCGTCAAATTTTCGTCAAGAAAAACGGAAATTGTTTACCGTCTTAGTTTCATGAAAATCGGCTGCAATTTTCTAGACTCGACCAATTTTCCTTTACATTTTCTCTCCACTTTCTCAGTACGGCATTATAAAATGAAAAATAAAATTGGTCTATTCTAGAACCGCGCATTCGATTTTCATGAAACTCACACGGTAGGATCCAATATCAGCAGTAACTCCGTAATTTGTCATAAATTCTGAACAAAAAGCTGCTCAACTATGAGTCTAATAAAAAAACACACTGTGGTTGTAGGAGACCCAGAAAAATATAATTTACGATTTTCGAAAGAACAAGGGTACGTAGCGAATTACGTACTATGTCGAACATGAACGGTTGTGCGAGTTAAAACAAACAAATAGACCCATTTTTTTTGAATTTGTCGTC
>SCLG01000159.1:97554-122412 GCA_004367875.1 Oikopleura albicans
TACATAAATTTCCATTAAAATTCTAAACATAAAAAGTTATAAGAATAAGTAATAAAGTTAACGAATAGTAGTTCGTTAACAACAAAGCTAGCAACGTTATCTTCAAAAATAAATTACTACATTGTGCGTAAACTATGAGCGAATTCCGATTTTATGGATTCGTAACTGCCGAGTTGGATCGGAGCCAGGAATTGTCGGAACAAGGCAACGGGTTGTTTAGATGCTGTGAGCATTGGGACACTTTGGGATTTGGGGTGTTAGGCAAAACATCTGACCTAAGCAGAAACGAAACATTTAAACAAGTCAGACTCTTTTACTATACGACAAACAGGATTCGTGAAAATAGGGCTTAGGATCAAAAGCTCGACTATCGCCTTTTCTGTATCCGATCTCCGAAATTTGGATTTTATGATACTATTTTTTAGATGGAATTAAATTGAATATCGCGTAATGTATTTTCACTAGCCGCGTGACTAGGCTGTCCAAACCGAATTTCGAAATTCCCCGTCAGAAAATCGTATTTTTCAAAAGATGTATTTTGAGATCAATTAACCCTGAAGTAGTCAAAGTCGGTAAGTTTAGCCAATAATAGCTAAAAAAACCGGTGGTTTTGGCTGATTTCCGGTACGAGTGCCGCCATATGCAAATAGACCTCAAAATCGGAATCTACGCCCCAAAATAAATAAGTACTAAACTTTTGTGAAAAACGGAGGTTGTTAAAACGGCTAAGAAGTTGAAATTTGGTTTTGACAGCCTAGCCACGTCCCGATGAGAGAAACTTAACTCCTATTTTGGATTTAAAATAACCTTAAAATATCAACTTCTATTTAGGCTCAAGACCGTTTAATACCGTTTTCGATAAATATGACGGTTAAGACCGTATTTTTATAATTTTCGGAATTTTTGGTTGAAATCCTATCAAGAAGTCTTAATAATTAAGGGAATTTTTTCACAATTCTAAGATTCATTTTCTAGTAAGTTTGTTGCCACCGTACCGGGAACTAGCCGGTTTGGACATATTGTTTCAAATATGGGATGAGTTTAAGATTTAAAACAGATTCATTATTAATCATGCGCTTTAAAGGCAATCTAGCCAGGTATTATGCCACATAATTTATGTATTTAAAAGGTCAAGGGCCTTCATTCCAGCCTATTTTCCTTTGTTTTTCGTGCGACTTTAAGTGACATAATTTAGGAGTATAATTGAATTATTCAGAATACTATTGCCAATGACCGTTTGGTGTTCACCATTGGCGCATCGTTGCTTAATTAGGGGGCATAATAATTTTGTAAAAAAAAGGAAGCAAAAAAAAAAGACAAAAGGAAAAAAAGTGAAAATAGAACGAAAATTCTATTTAGCTTTGGTCACGCATATCCCTAACCAAATGGGATTAAGAAACTGCTGTCCGCGTCGTGGCCAACATCGACTTGAACATAGGCTGTCCGCATGCAAAATTTATTTTATCAGATGAAAATTTATTTTTGGTTCACTTGAGTTCATCAAAAAAAAGTAAAATCCAAATCCGCGACGAAAAAAACGTTTGATTTTAAACTCTAAATTAGAACTATTATAGTTCTCTTCCGAAAGTTGTTAAGGGTGGTATTTGCATTTCTACCACATTTTTAAAAAGTTATACAAATTTCATCTGATTTAAAAACTGAGTGACCGGTAAGTGTAACTGTACTTACTAACCACAATTTTGTATCCTAAGAATATAAAGAAGGACTTTTAAGGTATGAGTAATGGTGACCCTGACTGACTTAAGCCCAATTTAAAAATAACTTCAGTTAAAAAATGATGGAAACTTTAAACTGTTAAATTTGATTGTTTTTTGTTAATTTGTAGCTGAATACACGCACATCATCAATCCCAAAACTGTAATCCTCTAGGATGGAGACCCAGTATATTCGATTTATGTAAAGATTTATGTGTTTTAAAAAACCGACCTTTATATGGCGACCCGACCGTTATTTGGCCAACCAGCACTTCGGTTGATAACTTATCAAAAATAATTCTATTATGAAGAAACGTTGGAAACTTTGATGCAACGTTATGTGGCTGGAATAAAGATTTATGGTTGGAAAGTTGCCATTAAATGAAAGTTAATGAAAAAATAATAAAACAAAAACTTAAACCACATAATTAATGTTTAACAACATGTTATAAGTGATTCGAGGGCGTGTAATTTCCCCCAAGGCACTTTTTCCATCGAGATCTGTAACTTACGGTTCGATAATCGATTTAAAAAAAACTTATTTTCCTTTAATCTCTCAAATTAATCTTACCTGAAATTCAACAAAATATAATAAAATTAAAAATCTGAAATAATCCATTTTTAATATTAATAAGTTAAAAACATACAAATTAGTTAATAATCGGAGTTTTATGGTGTTTGAATTACGTGACCTTTGCCTCCCTGCATGACATATTAAACACAGCTGGACACAAAATCACCTTGAACTTGACGGGTTTTCTCTACGGTTTTTATATGAATTTCTCTGCTAGTTTTAAACTACAAAAATAAACTTTTTTATTCTTATTTCTAAGTCAAGGTTTATTTTGTTTTATCTATGGTTGATGAGCGCATTTCATGTTTCAATCCCGAGAGACCTTCTCATGAAGATATCGAATCTATCTTCCAGAACGTCTTCGATTTTTTTTTCTTTATTTTTTATGCAGTTTTTTTTCTCTGTTTCTTAACGCATCATATCTAATTTAGTGCGATTTTCGTCTTTTTTGTAGTTTCAGGCACATTTGGTGCAATCGGGTTGTGCCCACAAATTAGCGTCAAATTAATCTTGTGCGATTCGTACCCTACAGTTTTGACTTTAATACTAACTTGGTGAACTGAAAACTATTAGTTTTAAAGAAAACACTTTTTTAAAATAAATCGGTACGTCTGATGTTCACAAAACTGCCGTAAATTTTCCATCGACAAATTTTATATTCAACTTATACAGGGGGAAAGCCGTGTCATATCAAAGGAGGGCCTCAATATAAAACAAATAATATACACACGCTGCGCAGTTACCTGGCCAGCAGTTATCTAGCCGAATTTCCCGTTCGTTCCTTTATTTGGCCAGAATTCCGAGCAAATGTTTTTCGTCAACTACGCACAGCGCAGTTATCTGACCGGAAATTTTTTAAGTAAAATAGTTTTTAAAACTTTCACACCGTTATGTTACAAATTTTCCCGTTCGTCCCGTTGTTACAATTTCTCAGCAAAAAAAAAATTCTGGCATTTTTGCCTACGCACTACGCCGCGGCGTTATGTTAGAATTTTCCGTTATGTTACAATTTGTACAAAAAAACGCGTATTTCGCAATACTTTTGAGTAATGAATCACTATTTTCCGTTAATTTACAAAAAAAACACGTATTGCGCAATATTTTGGCCACTTGTCCCGTTATGTTACAACTTGTACAAAAAAAAACACGTATTACGCAATATTTTCCCGTTTGTCCCGTTATATTTTAATATTTAATTTTTTGGCGTTTTCCAACGAAATCGCCTACGCACTGCGCCGTTATGTTTTTTTGATTTCGTTTTGAAACATTACGGCGCCCCTGGTCTACTATAAGCTATAGTCTATACCCCTACAGTTAAACTATAAAAAGTAAGTCCCATAAATAAAGATGGAAAATTGTGAAATTAATTTCGGAATATGTGTTTTAGGCACTTTTTTATAGCGTTTCTTAGAAGTTAAAATTAAATTGTTAAGAAAACACAGTTGCTGGAGTTATTTTATTTTAATTTCAAAATTCTTGAATCCCAATCGCTTAAAGTGAAAAATCGGAGCAACTAATTCATTTAAAAGTTCTCCAGAATATTATAATTTTCTACAAATCCCAGCAATAAATTGACATATATTCCCGTTAGCACTATTTTTGACCCGTTTTTGAGAAAATCCAGAAAATGTATGATTAATAAAGTCTATTAGCGGTGTGTTAAAGCTGAGTAATAAACAGGAACAAGGTGCTTTGCATAATTGCAGTACCATTTTCTGACCAAAAAAGAAAAAATCAAATGCGACAGTGACTTCTAAATGACGTAATCTAAACTGGTGTCAAAATTAAAGTTCGGCGTTGATCAAGTGCCTCTTGGTCGCTCAAAAATTTCGATGTTTTTTAGAGTTTAAACACCCTAGTTTTGCACTTTATGGCTCTCTAAGTTCCACACCCGAACATTTATACAGAACCATTGTGAATTTTAATTTTAGTAAGAGACTCTTATAATCAACATAAAAAAAGGAAACATTTTCTGTAATCGAGAGTTCATGAAAAGAGGTAACTGGAACAGTTCCCGACAGGACAAATGGTCCACTCAAAAAATCGAATATGAATAAATAAGAAGTGTTAACTTTCATCCAATAACGCCCTGTAGTTTCACCAAAAGTAATATTTGGTCACAACCCCAATTACTGACAAAGCAGCCCCATAAACCGACTTTTAACAGAATTGCGATTCCGTTTCATGACATGTTAGGTCAACAAAGAGACACTAAAAAGTAGCGTGCAATAATTTTAAGACAGAGCAGCCCGACAAAGCGGTGTTGGATACCTAGAAAAAGATAATAAAAACAGCCTAACGTAGCCATGTTTTTTGCGATAGCACTTTTCAGCTCAGTACGTATCATCTCCAAAAAGTTATTCAAATTGACGTCCTAGTCATGATGGAAATTTTTCAGTCATTTTTTGGACTTCTTGTGTCATTTTTACCCCATATATACCGGTAAATTTTCATCAATGTGTCGTTTTCGGTTCTGGAAAATAGCGTCCGAAAAAGGAGCATCGTCACAAACAGGTCCAGTTTTTTGTTGTAGAATGGCCCCATTTTGGCCAAAAAATCCTCCGATAAATGAGCGTCCGATAGATGAGTAAGGACTGTATTATATTTTATACGCAAGTTTTTTTTACATTTTTCAGATTTATACCTTTTCATTTGGATCTCTGGAAGAACCTTTTCAACAATACTACTTGATGTGAATGATCTGATAGTAATTCAAGCTCAAAATCGCCCATTTCGAGATTGCAATGTTGAAAAGTATAAATTACGGTTTAATTGATAATTGTGAAAAAGTCGTTGTTGGAACACGAACTGGCAACGCCTGTTAAGATAATCTTACAAGTTTACACTTCCTGAACCTAGCCGTTTATGACATGAGAAAAGGGTTGGCTAAATTCTACAGAAACCCTCAAACCATTTTTTAAACTGTTTGCTTCCGGGCACAAAACGTGATACATAGTAATAACTTTGCGAATATAGATTATATTATACGTACAGTCCCTGCTTCAAAACCGTTACGTTTTTTTTGCTCAAAAATTGAAACGTTTTAGGTCATTCGTGTCCATTTTTGGGCCTTTTTATACCCTTAAATGAAGCTTTTTATTGATTTATTAAAAAAACGACCCTTATTTGGAGCCACCACCCTTATGTGGCGCAGGCGACTCTTATTTGAGGGGCTCATATTTGGCGACCCCCTGTAGTGAGAAATTACGTACGGCTAGAAAAGAGTAAATGAGCGGCCGCACAAACGTCCAGCCCGTGTTCAGGGATGTGCTAAATAATCGTGCTTGGAGGTTAAAAATTAAATTACATTATGTGGAATACTCAGCTTTCGCGATTGAAACCCACCGCCCTTTTTTACATATTTTTGATTTGAGGAGATTCTAGTTGATATTTTGGATGACAAAAGTAAATTGCAAAAATATATTTTATGGGGTTAAAACTGGAATAGTCATATCTAGAAACTACGCATGGACGGGCTTGCATGGTATAATCTAAAGAAATAGGTCTGTCAAAATTTACCGTTTTTTATTCTACAAATTGATATTTTATTTTCTAATAAAAAAATTTCTAGAAATAAAAGCGGTAAATTTTGAGCTTTGACACACTATAAGTGTGACGCAACTGGCATGGTAAAATCGTCAACGACAGCAAAACCTTTTAACCAACAATCATATGATCACAATATTTAACATAATATAAAAACGCAAAAAGACGCATTGTGAGGCCCAAGGTGACCCGATTTAGAATAAGTTTTGACACATACTCTTATCAGGGTTAGGTGAAGGTTTATGAGAAAACAGCAATGTGGTTGATTTTGACTTTTGGTGGCGCTTATCAGAAAAAAACCGAGTTATATATATCAAGTTTACATAACTCCGAATAATATTTTTATATAAGAAATAAGATGGCAAAATAAGAATGTTGTTGGCAACTTTTAGAAAGAAGTGGTACTCAATTTCGTGACCGATTAGTCCTACAAAATGCTTCAAGGTTGATGAAACACGTGTTTTTGGTACTGGTGTGGGTAACGAGTTTGTCACCGAACTGAACGGGACTCGTCGTATATTGAGTTATGGGACTCGTCAATATACGACGGGTCCCGTTCACCTCGGTGACAAACGCGTTACCCACGCCAGTAGCGCTTACCGTGGTCACGCGTGGTTCTTTTCATAAAAATAAAGTTCATCGTACTACACGTGAATTGTAACCCCTAAGCCTTAGGGCCTAAGGTTAAAAAAACACAATTTTTTTTTTCGAATTCTGCTATAAATAACATCTGGTAAAAGTTTTACTGGATAAGGACGTCTTCTGAAACACAATTTATGCGCCAAATTATGCGAGATACGTTTTTTACAAAAAAATCTCTTGATTTTATTCGCGAACCCTTTATTCGCGAACCGTTTACTCGCGAACCGTTAATTTGCGAACCGTTTATTCGCGAACCGTTTATTTGGAAACCGTTAAATCGCGAACCGTTTCCTCGCGAACCGTTCATTCACGAGCCGTTTTTGTTTGTTTGTCTTGCCATATAAGTCATACTTTTTCTGAAAAAAACAGTTTTGATGCTTTTCTGCAAGATACGCGTTCTGCAGATTTTATCAAAAACTGCAAAAAGCTGCGATGCCATTGCTGATCTGATTTTTAGAATAGATTTTTGAAACACGCTTATCCGCGTTATGTGGAGCTTTATGAGAAAGCAGCACTGCGGTTACTTCTTGACGGTCGCCGGCGCTTATCAGGAAACAAAATTACCATAGTTTTTATATAAATAGAATATCGACATTAGAATTTTATGTATAGATTTTTCGGAAAGTAGCAAAATAGGTTATTGGCGGAATGTAATTAACCATAGTTATATTATTACCATAAATAATAATTGTGTTGCTAGAAACTGTCATGACATAACTGATTTTATCTATAAGCACTTGAGTTAAAAATCTTGCTTATCGTCCGCTAAAGCCACTTGGAAATCTTAATGGGTCAAATCAACCACCGATGGAGCAACCGACAACTATTTAGAGCATAAGTAACCAAGTGGATAGAAGTAAATAACATAGGGGTCTCATATTAAGAAACACCTCAGTAACGACAAAATAAATTAAAAACATACAGGGGAAGCCGTGATAAGGAAAAGTATAAGAAGGGATGCTTGTGCTTAATAAGATAGATCGGTCGGGAGTAAACTGGCGGTAGTTCTACCGCTAATAATAAGGGAAAATTGAAGGTAGTCCCAGCACTACCGTCAATTTACCCGCCTGGCATAACTACCGCCAGTTTCAACAAAAAATAATTTTCAATTGGCGGTAGTAAACCAAAAAAAAAAATTTAACCCCGACGGTTAGATTTGAGCCTGATTCGGCGTCCTTGAACTTTATTTAAGGTCTCATTTGGATCATGCGTTTTGATTTTTGTCTAATTTGACATCAATTTACCGGTATGCCACTGAATTTTTATTAAATTCATACCACTAAATGAATTTCCTTGAAATCGACGCTCAGTTTTGCTTATGCGTCATTCTTGAATTTCAAAAAGATTTGCAACTTTGGCTTATAAAGTAAATATAAACAAACAAACAAACAAAGTATTGGCGAGTGTTTGAAATGGGGAATAATGTACCGGTATACGTGGCAATTTAGGAAAAATCTGCCCATAGACAAAATAGTTGGGTTGCATTTGCGTCACTTGACAATTAAAGATTATGAAGCAGCGACATGGGTGATGAAATTCATTGATAAAATAAAGCGGTCAGTTTAATGGAAAATGCATTTCGTCACCTTTTTCAATTGACCATTTATTTTACTAATTCAAATCATGGAGACTTTGATTCAAAAAAAGACTTTGACGCGTGGTTTGCAAAAAGATTGCAAAAAAGTTAAATTTATGGTAAAAACGTATGCGAGTTCGGAGAAAATGATTAAGTGCTGCATGATTATTTATAGGACTAATGCTGCTAAATTTCCCGAAAAACAGAAAAAAAATAACTAAGGAGAATTTTCCATGAAAATGGTGCTCAATTATCGGAATAAAAAAGTGCGGCCTTAGGCCAATGGCGACAACCATGGATATTGGGGATTGATCTAGAAGATTGCCCTTTGAAGTTTGCTATTGGAGCACGCTGATTGGGCGGCCACGGTCGAAGAGATTCCTTTTCTCTGTCAATTGGCTAACAGCCAAATTGAGCACCATTTTCATGGCAAATTCTCCTTATAACATTTTCTGATTTATATGATTTGTATTTATTTTTCCGAAACAATTTTTTCGAAAAATAAACGTGAAATTCCCCAAGAAACAGTTTCGTGGAGAAACTGTTTCTTTGAATAATTTTTTTTCCAAAAACGTGCTCTCCGAAAGACCGCGGTGTTGCGAAAAAATTAGTCTGTTGCATTTAAAAATTCCAAGTGTGGGCGTTAATTATTGTGTTGAATATTTATTAATATGCACCTGAAATGACCCTTTTTGATTTGTAATCTATATTGTAACTACATTACCTGGTACATATGTAATTGACCCAGAAAGCGTAACGGTCTTTGGAAAATTGTAACTGCTTGATTTACGGCGTACAGTTACTCAAAGTATTATATGTTTTAATTATATCGATAACTTACGGAACATTGTTGTTTCAATAAAATAAGATTAGCCATGTTAACCTGTCACCCTCGTAGTATTAAATTTAATGAACATGATCGTAAGCTCAAGTTTTCGCCACTGGTTGACTGTAAATAAAAAATAATTTGATAATGAAATGGTAGGTATGAAAGAAGTGGGCAAATCGAAAATTTGGATGTACCACCTACGAGATTATTGATCCAAAAAAAGTTTTTTGCGTGGGTTGGAAATTTCAAACAGCTCTCTAGGGGCCCTGGTGGCTCAAATCAAGCCTGGTGGCTCAAATCAGCCTCAACTCATATGCGCTCAGCTGAGTCAATGAGTATATTTTCCAGAATGTTTTGAAATTTTTTTCAGCCAGTAATATAATTGCCTGATTGTGAGATACAGTTTTTATCCCACAAGGTTGGGTGCCATGAAGCTAGTTTTAACGTTTTAATTGTGATCTCATATATTTAATAAAACAGTTTAAGACTAAAACTTTTAGTCCTTGATTTTTCAAATTTTGGTTTTCAGGATTGCCTGGCCCCTTAATTGGGTTGAAAATGTTTTCAGTAATGATGAACATGCCCGTTTTAGAAGCGTTGACTCAAAACATACATTTGAAAATGTTACATCTTAGACTTGAAAATTTCATGAGTTATCTTTTGCAAAACCCTCAAGTTTCACTATCGTTAAGGATAGTACTCGAAATTCATGGAGAAAAAAAGTACTATCTGCCCCCATAAAGTGCTAACTTTTGAAAATCGAGGAGTTAGAAGCGGTCGCCAGCTCAAGTTCAACATAGATGTTAAGTTTATGTTTTTTCGTCAGAAATTTCAACAGTCAAGCTCGATTCCATGACAATTATTATAAGTTGAGTGGCTGTTTATTAATATTTCGACAATCTGACAAGTTCAGAATAAGCACCGGAGCTCAAATTGATTTGTATTTCTTTTCAATCGGTGTTCGAATAAATTGACATTTTATATGTTTAATCTCTCGAACTACGACTCAATTCGGAAAATAAATTAAAAATCATAATGTACGGTGCGATATGAAGTGATAAACTAAACTTTCAACTGTGCTGAGCACACCTATATCATTGAATGGCACGGGCTTATTTGGGCGAATACATAGTATGGGGAAAAACTGAAAATAACAAAAAAGAAAACGTGGAAAGCAATGGTACCTGAAAAAGGCAAAATTTCAAAAGGCTTCATTTCGAAGGAAACATTTGTGAAGACTAAAAATTTGAGCCCCAGCATTTTCCCGTTCCATATCAAAAACCGTTTGGTAATACCTGTTTTAGTTTTTCCGCAATATTTGTTCCTAAAAAGTAAATTTTGATTAAAAAGGGGGCACCCCTAGTCTTGGATTGAAAACACGACTTTTTTTCTATCAACAATGAGAAATTTATAGTTTTTGAAAAACTCTTCTAAGTGAGATCTAAGAATGTCAAAATTGTTAACTCCTAGAGGGAACTCCGTGCCGTTTAGCGTCAAAGGTCTTTTGAGGCACAAGAAGGCCCCGTAGGGCAAAACGGATATGGTTGATCCCCTCAAGTTCTTATTTTAGTCCCCCGTAAGAGTTAAAGCATTAAAAATAGCGTTTGGGGATCAAAAAATGAACTACGCCCCTGTCCACTTATTTGGACAAAAATTCCCGATGATACAGTTATTTGGACTTTTTTGGTTAAAAAATTTATACCGTATAATATAGCTTTTAAATAATAACCTCTCAGTAACTTATTTGAGATACTCTATAAAGAAACATGCTGGAGTGAAAAAAAAAAACATTTTCGGATTTCTAAAACTACGACCAAAAAGCGGTTGTGTTATGGAAAGCTTGTTGTTTTTTATGGTTCACGGCAAGTAGCACGTCAGTTATTTTAGAACCTATTGACGGCGATTATGAAAATTGATATTTCAAAATGCTAATTATATTGCTTCGTACTTCAAAATAGGGGGAAGGGCCCCAAGTTATTCGACACATGAACGTAACGGAGTGGTTAAATCATTTGACTAAAACAGAAAAGGGGGAAAATGTTCGTTACTCGGATTTCATGTTACGGGACAACTTCATCGAAATGCGATTTTATAACCGCCGAATAATTTGATAAGTTGACATTAAATATCGGATAATAAGATAAGTGCATTATGAGAGGTTCTAATTTCGATTCTAACTCGCTGAAGGTCATGAACGGTAAATTGAGTGTAGGGATGTTACAACATGCAATATACGATTATCGGTAATAGGGTCTTATACACTCTATACTTAAAATATTGAGAGTGATGAGCAGAAATGATGTTACATAATATTCACCGCTTTTCCCCTATAATTAAAACAAGATGTTCAAAAACGTTTAAGGCTGTAAAAAAGCGGCTAAACAAGAATTTTAATATTAGAATTTCTTTAAAACTTAGTAGCTAACCAAAGCAGTACAGTCCTTACTCCAACTAGCGGCTTTTGATTCTCGAAAAAGCGTCCACACTCGGGTTAATTGTCATAAAGTGTATAAACACCACCTGTACGCAGTTATCCAGCAGGTTTGCCCGTTTGTACTGTTATCTACCAAGTTTTTTTCTCATTCTGTTTTTAAGTTTCGGCCTACGCTCTACGAAGTTATTCGGCAGGGTTTTTTTTTCGTGAAGACTGCCGGATAATTGCAAAGGTGGTTACTTAAAACTTTTCAAACTGTTTGGATAATATTTTTCAAAAAAACGTCCCAATACGGTTTAAAAATATTAGTGGTTGGCAATTATAATCGGTATTGGGAGCGTTGTTATTGGGGATAAGTACTGTATCTTTGAATTTGTAGAAAATAATACGATGTGTGTCGTATTCGTTCAAACAACGTCCCAGTTTATTTATTCCCTTTGTGGTTTCTGGCTTTGCTCACGAGGAAGAATGAAATGTTTTCAAGCATAAATATAGGACGCTTTTTTTTGCAGTCGCTTCTTTAACCGATATAAACCCGAATTGAGCGCCATTGTAAACAACGTCCAAAAAACCTAACATTGCGTAATTTGCGTGTTGACGATGTTGGCGAGTTAAATAAACCTATTATAATTCTTATTCTAATTCCCACGAATTCGCCTTTTTGTGGATATTTTTTGCATTTTGGCTGACTTTTCGTTAAATAGCGAAAATATCAGATCCGGGCCGCATGTTTGTCTTTTTTCAATAATCCCGGTTATCTGAATAACGGGCGCCCGGCCCCGAGGGGTTCAAGTTCCAAATCGTGTTTTTTTTTTTCTTAATTTTCTAAATGCGGCTTGGATTNGCGCATCGGTTAGAGGGAGTTAATCGGTATTGGGAGCGTTGTTATTGGGAATAAGTACTGTATCTTTGAATTTGTAGAAAAGAATACGATGGGTGTCGTATTCGTTCAAACAACGTCCCAGTTTATTTATTTCCTTTGTGGTTTCTGGCTTTGCTCACGAGGAAGAATGAAATGTTTTCAAGCATAAATATAGGACGCTTTTTTTGCAGTCGCTTCTTTAACCGATATAAACCCGAATTGAGCGCCATTGTAAACAACGTCCAAAAAACCTAACATTGCGTAATTTGCGTGTTGACGATGTTGGCGAGTTAAATAAACCTATTATAATTCTTATTCTAATTCCCACGAATTCGCCTTTTTGTGGATATTTTTTGCATTTTGGCTGGCGTTTTCGTTAAATAGCGAAAATATCAGATCCGGGCCGCATGTTTGTCTTTTTTTTTCAATAATCCCGGTTATCTGAATAACGGGCGCCCGGCCCCGAGGGGTTCAAGTTCCAAATCGTGTTTTTTTTTCTTAATTTTCTAAATGCGGCTTGGATTTGGGCCAAAATTCGGCGTGGCCAACGAACGTATTTACGCTTAATGACAACGTTCCACTTCGGGCGATAACTCTTTACGCCTTTTACGATTTATTCTTACTTATTTAAGGTGAACTTCATTATATGTCAGGGGTTAGTTGTAAACTTCTAATAGAAAATGATTTCGCATAAGTTGATAGAAATTGAACTTGGATTAATATACAGCCCTGACCTTAAAATTGTGCAATTTGCGTTTGGTAAAGTATCGCTCTGGAAAGTGTGCACAATTTGAAGGTCCTTTGCTAAAACATCGGTCTGTGAAACGTGAACCATTTGGCAGTCGTGCACAATTTGCAAGCCGGGACTGTAATATCATACTAAAAACTTCCTGAGATGACTTTGGAGACATATGTCAATTTTCGTATTGGTCTAGATGGATTCTTTATGTTCAAGTCTAACACTGCNAAAACGACCATAACGGGCGCGGGTTTGTGTGATGATTATCACACAGTGTCCCATACGGGTTCAACGAGCACCTGTGACCCTCTTATGTTTCAGTGTTACCGTGATTTAGGTATATCGCACAAATACAATTACAAGCTTGGATTAACATCACGTTTTTTTAGTTATACCTACTATAGGTATATAGTTTTGGACGTTTATTATATTTGAGCTTACCGCGTAAATGACAAACACGAATACCACAATCTTCTCCGAAGTCGGTTATTTAATAATGATTTGCATTTTTTGCCTCCAAATCGGATATTTTCGTACTGGTTTTCTAGTGAGAGAACATATAAGTCATAGCAAAAATAATTTATTTTTTTTTCATATATTTTTAAAATAAACACATATTAGTCACATTTTACACCTCTTAGTTTAACTTAAATTAAGTTTAACTCAACTTAACTCGCAGAACGTTATCAATTGTGTGACAAAAATGGACTTTACTGGTTTTCGGATTCACTTTGTACACAACATGACTGACCCCTCCTTAAGGAGGTGCGTAACCCTTTGTTTACAAATATGACATGCCAAAAAAGTGATCGTAAAAAATGTTGTACATTGTGGATTGCAATGAACTTTTTTGAAACATACTCCCGAAAGTACCGCGCATCAGCTAATTATGTGGCCTATTTCATTTTGGTGTAACGTTAAGGACCGGTCACAGGAGTTCTTTTTATAAAAATAACTTAATATAAAACATATGATATGTTACATATCTGTTATATTTATTTTTTAAATTTGCTATTATTTTTGTAAACAACTCCTGTGACCGGTCCTTAAGCAGCTAAATGATGTAATTAATAGCATGTTACTTTTAGTGTATAATACACCAGCAACCTGTTTAAATTAACTTGTTTAAAGAGATCTGTAAGTATTCGAACATAATGACAAACTTAAATTGCAATTGTCATTAGAATTGACCTTCCTATTTTCCAGTTGCCTATTTGGCCAATTTCCGTTGGAAACCGTTTTTACAGGAAACAATGACCTTCAATAATCAACGGTATGACAATTAACGNAACTAATCTGTGCTGTTTAATATTCAGCTTTCTATTAGTTAACCATTGTTCATGTTAACACCTCAGCATGTTTTAAATGTGAATGTTTTCATTTGTTAATCTTTGTTTGGCTCGTAGGGGTAAACACACCAACTGTCTACAGAACTTAACAAAGCGCTGGGGAAAAAAAGGTGTTAAGTTCTAGGCATTTTGTTAAGTTCCGTGCATTTTGTTAAGTTCCGGGCATTTCGTTAAGTTTAGGGGCGTTAGCTTCCGTTGACAGGCGGTGTAGTTAAATGACCGAACTTATTTTTGTTTACAAACAATTATGTCTATCAATAATTAAGCATTACTCGGAAACTGCTTTAATAACCCCAAACACGATTCTGTCGAGATCAGGGATATAAGCGCATCTTTTGCCTCAATTTGAAATTTTTTTTAAGTGTCCCTTGATATGAGACCCCTTGTATGGAATACTGACTCTTCACCGCAAAATGAGAGATAAAATGGTTGTTATAGGTGGCATCGAAAATGACCCATTTTGGCACCTGTTTGAACATACCAGCCATAGGTCGGGAACAAGTTCGTTATTTGTAGGTGAAAATTTTCTCGATTAAAAAGTGCATGTTCAACAATTGAAAGAATAAAAACTGGGTTTTTTGAATTAACAAAACATGAATAAGACCGTACATGTTTAGAATAATGATTGTTATGGCTTATCACGTTGACAACTTGTAAACATAATTTATCTTCAATTATTTTATAAGCCCGCTTTGTTTATAATAAGAAACTATCTTGGGCCAAGGAGTCCGATATTTAAATATTTAGACTTTTATTGGAGACTCGAAATCTATGTGGATTTCAAGAAACTCTGTTAACTTGCTTGTTGAAAATATCACCTGTGGTTAACATTTTGCACGGTCTTAATTATGAAATGAAATTTTCCAGCAAAACATTTTTGTGTTGGAAAAAAGAAACAGTTCTTCGATTTAAATGATTTTGATGTTAAAAATATTTTCGATTATCGATAACAAAAAGGCAGTGTCCGAAAACGGAGAAACCTGAAAATTAACATAATGGAAAAAAAATTAAATTTTCTAAAACTCACCTATATCATGCAGTTTGATGCGTAGATTACGTTGGTGAAATACAAAAAAAAGAAGACACGTTTTGATGCTACAGAGCATTTTTGAGACCATTTTCAGGTTTCTCCGTTTTCGAAATTCTCTGTTTTCGGTCACTTCTCAGAAAAGTTAAAGCATACAATTCAGATTTTTATTTTTATTTTGAGTGACATAACAAGGTTACAAAAACAGTTGTTAAACTTGTGTACTAATTTCTAAAAAAATGAAGGCTCAGAACAATTTCTGGAAAATCTTCGTGAAAAACCAGTTTTGAAAAACGTGGAAAGACTGCGTCAATAATTTGGCAGTACATTGTATTACTGTTTTTTTATGACAAAAAAATGTCATTTTCTTAAATCTTAATATTATAGGCAACAAAAATGTGTGGTCCGACAATGAATCAGACAGAACAAATTTGTGCGCGCACTTTGTACGCTGAAACAATATAAAACTGCGCGCACAAATCCACTCAGGCTGGCTCATTGTTGAATCACACAGTATATATAATACAAATTTTCCCTGTCGTTTAGAGAAAACATCTTGAATGGACATAAATATGTCTATGTTAAACGTTTGTGTCTTTTCGAGTTAATTAAAGTTTTGTTAGTTTTCGGTATGATGTTTGGCAAACAGTTTATATCGTAAACGTCTTCTACTAGATAAATTCCGCTCATGACTTCTGGGCACAAACGGTTCGGGCAGTTGGGTGAATTGTTCATCGTAAAGGTTGCTTTCCAGTAGGGTGTCCCAGGGTTGGCCTAAATTTGACTTATGACCAGGGCCATGAGTCAAACCCGTATCTTATATGATAGGGAAATGTACACGAAAAAAAAAGTCAGATTAGTTTTGTAGGCACTACTGGAAAACGGAGAAACTGGAAAACGGAGAAAATATTTTCCGTTAAGATTTTTTTTCGTTTTTTATTTTTCTCAGTTTTCCACTTTCTCCGTTTTCCTGTTTCTCATTCCAGTTTCTAGTCGGAAAACGGAGAAAATATTTTCCGTTAACATTTTTCTTCGTTTTTTATTTTTCTCCGTTTTCCAGTTTCTCCGTTTTCNGGCGCACATAGCGGCACATAGTGGCACAACCAAATGATTGATTTTAATTTCGTGATCATATTCTGATAAAGTATACTTGGGAGACTACTCCGTGTAATTTTTATCACTAAATGTTTTACGGGTAAGAAATGACGAAGGGATGAAAGTGACCTACACACGGTGTGTAGTTACCGGCGAATGAACACTAGTCCATAAGCGGCGAATCGGAGTTAAATGGACATAAATATGACAGTATGTCCATGTTAAACGTTTATGTCTTCACGAGTTTATCAAAGTTTTATTTGTTTTCGGTATGATGTTTGGCAAACAGTTTATATCGGAAACGTCTTCTACTAGATAAATTCCACCCATGACTTTTGGGCACAAATGGTTCGGGCAGTTGCGTGAATTGTTCATCGTAAAGGTTGCTATTGAGTAGGGTGTCCCAGGGTTTGATGTTTAATAATTTTGCCCTCCCACCAAGAGTACACAAATTTGACTTTAATAACTTATGACCAGGGCTGCCCTGGAAAGCTTATTAAGCTTAAAGTCAAACTCGTATCTTATATTTTAGAACGTTCAACCTTTGACACCCTTCTATGTAGGTAGGTTTTTGCACCGGCCAAATTGGTTACCATCATTTTGAGGGAATATCGTTCGTACTGGTCAATCAGTTCCCGTAATCCGCGGCGAATATCTTTTTCTTTTGACACCCATTCTTTGCCATCCAATGAAAGATAGCTAGAATCTAGGCTGTCTAAATTGAAAACGGATAGCCTATCCTTCCTATTTGTGTTAAATCGCGTTAAAATTATTGCCGGATTCACACCATAAAAATGTGCGTGGGTCGGGAGCTCAACTCAATAAAAACGCATTATTTTTGAATGAGCAAATTGCGAGTTGCCCTATTATAGGGCAAGGCTCGGCACGCATGGCATTTAGCATATAGCTTTGTTTATGTAACATAAAAATGTAAAAAGCCAAGAAAAGACAATTTTGGAAAATTGCAAATCTAGTAGGGTTTCACGCCCATCTCAGAACTTCTGAATATTATATTTCAGAACTAAAAGGTCCTATAGTTTTCCACTCTGTATTTGGACAGCGCACTTGATTTGGATATATATGGGTTGAATCGATAAAATTCCGAAAGGTCCCTGGCACATATTAATGTTATTATAACAATGCAAACAATAAGCTTCATTCAAAACTGATCAACCAAATGAAATTTGTATGTGTGATAAATTTGGAAACTGGCCGCGCTATTTATAGGAATATATTACATGAATATCACGAACACTAACATTGGCCAATATTAAAATCGGTTATTGAAATGGTATTGTATATGTAAGTTTCCATGAAGAATTTAATAGGCTCTTAGCCATTAAATTTATACATAATTATACACTATAATAAATTTAAAATAAGTACACTTCCATCTATGACAGCGTTTAATATGATGATTATAAAAACTTACATCATATTTGACGTCAATTGAAACAATTTTCAACAAAATACTTAGTATAGTGGATACTTTACAGTCGCATCATAAAGTCTTTCGCAGCTATAGTGTAAAAACACAGATAGAAGGAAAGTGTTTACAAATTTATGACTAAATAAAATTAGCGTTAGTATTTTTGCACGAAAGAAAAGTTTAATTTGACCATTCAAAGAATAATGTACCGTTCTATCCCTATCTTTGGAAGCACGTGATTCTTAAAACAATACGAAAAAAGGGAGAGACGGCCCAATCAATTATCAACAAACTAGCTGCGTAGGCTTTTCTTAGAGTAGCCACGGTGAAAGCTGATTAATTTTCGTAAATACGATTGTAAACTGTATTTTTAAGCAACTTAGTTGTTTATGAGGGTAGAGCATTTTATAAACGGAAAGATAAATACAACAAGATTTCAATAAAAATTAGAAATACGAATATAAGCCCATCAAATAACTCTCTATATTGACAATGGGGGAAAATATGGGAAATTATCTAAGGACAATATAATATAATATAATATTGTCCTTACATAACTGCCATATTTTCCCTCATAGCAATTTCTATACGATTTTGAAGAATTAAAATTGTTTTGATTTTTGAATAAAAAAAAACGTGTGAGACATTTGGAACCTTTCTAATGGTTACCATTCAGTCTAATGCTTTGTGCAGTTTACTTTGTATTATTATTTAGTTCAAGGCGGTCAAAACGCGCTTTTTTTTTCTCCCGTGAAACATGATTTACTGTCATGTTCAATGACACCGTTGCAATTTCGGCAATATCTCTAAAAATAGAAACCGTTACTGATTAACTTTTAACTTGATTTTCTAAATCATGCGCATTTCGAGTTTGTGTTTTTAATCGAGTGAATGTTGCAAGTTTTTGACATTAACCTCTAGACGCATATCGTGGAATTAGCCGCACTCCAGGTTTTAAAGGGACCTAATAAGACAGCAAAAGTGAACATAGAGTTCTCAATTAAGTTGCATTTATTATTTGTGTCAAGGTTATGATTTTGAATCCAGAAAAAATAAGGAGTTCATATATATATAGCGAAAACAGTATAAAGGTAGGTTATATTACACCCCCTGCGCCGTAATTTTCACATTGGGAAAAAATCAAAATTTGTTGCCCATAATAAAATCTGGCTCGTTTTCTGTAGGATAAAACTCAACAATAACTTGGTTAAAAACGGCCGTTTGTTTTGTGTCAACATCAATTTTATGTAATTTTAACACAAACAAACTTGCCGGGACATTTTTTTAGGATATGCGACCAGAATTCTGAATTTTCAGTCGCCAAATTAGAGCCACTAATAATATTATTATATCCTGCTACTTGTTGCATAAATTATGTTTTGGTTAAAGTAAATACGTAGTAAATATTCATAAAATCAGAAGTAAACAGTGAACAAATGAACCAGTTCAACCGTTGTTTACCACCCTTACACAAAATGGGCAAATGACACGGATTGCATTTGAACCAAAATAGGTAGGTCCGAGTTTTCTGATATGGACCGGCTAATGAAATTAGACTACAACATAAACCAATATGAACTCAGATAAGAAATAACGATTTTTTCGAACATCTAACGCAGATTTGTATCAAAAAACAATGTTTTCAAGTTTTTGGTTGCTGGTGAAAAAATTGAACTCATCGGGGATTTTCTAGTGATTGAGTGTGTTAGATTGCATCATTTTGAAAAAAGGGCCCACGGGTTCACTTTTAACACGCTGGGCGAGACAGAGGTTAAATGTAACCACGCGATCTTGTTTTCTTAAAAATCTATCACCAATTGTGGGCTTTCGAGAAATTTCAGAAAAAAAAAACATATAGAATGTTAACGGTGAGCTCTTTAAGAAAGCTCCGAGTTTTATCAGTGACTGCGTACTCACCCACTTTGGATAAACGAGTTTGAGGGTTAAGAGATGCGGTCTCGTAGTTTTGTCGAGATCTTTTTCTATCTTTAATCTACGGTGTGTCAAAGCTCAAAATTTATATAGCGTTTTCTATTCTAGAAATTACTACGAAATGCAATTGGGGAAAATTTAGTTGAATGACATTGAGGGAAGAAAAATAATTTTAAAAGAGGAAAGCGATGTAATTCGTCTCCGTATGCGCATCAATTTCTAGAATAAAAAACGGTGAATTTTGAACTTTGACACACCGTATCAGTAAATTTGGCAAATTTTTGAAAAAAGTTCAGTCGAACCAATTAATTTGATGAACATGTAATGTATGCATCTAAAACGTCTGCTCATTTTAACAACGAGTCAAAAAACTTAATTAAAAGTTACTTGATAATGCGATTTATAAATGGATTTTAATTACAAAACAAAAACTTTTGATATATTGAGAGCCCCATTAAGTGAATTTTTGAGATTTAAGGTGGTATTTCGTTGCGGCATGCGGAAATATTTGATTTTTTTCTCTGATTATAGCAATTGCGGGAATAACACGAAACAATTGGCTTAAGTTAAACCAATGACAAAGACCAGAATATTCTATCTTTTAAGCAGTTAAGAGTCGCAATTGTTTGGCTTAAATTGGATCTATTTATCTTGGGTAAGCTAAATTCAATTTAGTCTGTTAGATAATAAATGTGACTTTTATCATGGTAAAATTTCATCTTATTCTGAGAATGTTCAATATTGTCATAACTTTTTTTAAATACAGTCTATGTACAGAAACTGCACCGGCAAATACGTTCAAATGAAATTGTAAACGTCGCTTAACTCCCAGGGGGGAGTGTTTGCATATATGCACACTAGTTGTTTTTTCGTCGATTTAAGGCATATGAACTCCATATTATGGAGGCCCCGTAGGTCAAAACGGATATTGCTGACCCCGAGTGTTGGAAACGTTAGGCGTTGGGATGAGTTGGGACAATTGGTTTTCAATGCGTTGGCACCGGTGAGCGTTGAGACCATTTTGTTCCGAACGCGTTGGGAGCGTTGGGCGTTAGGGCAATTTTTTCTCAACGTGTTGGGACCGGGGAAAATTTGAGAGTTGGCCAACGCTTGCGTTGGGCGTTGGGAAAAATTCGACCGTTGGCCAACTTTTCCAACACTGCTGACCTCCTCAATTTTTCGAGAAAACTACATTCACGGTATCGTTGATAATTTTGGAAGCCAATCGGAAGGTTGAATAAAAACCGGTCAAAATTTCCGGTTTTTTGATTTAACTGAAATTTGGCTCAGGAGTTTTTGACATCAGAGAATACCATGGGGGCTTTAGTTTTGTTGGAGTTTTTAACGTCTCGCTTAAACTGGGTTGTTTATGATGACAAATTTTACGTTAACCATAAACCGCACAGTCGGCACGAGTTGTTAATAAATTAATAATTACAGGTATAACAATATACTTACATACATAGTATAAGACTTATTAGGACTATCTTCAATCACCAGTGGAATTTGGCGTTTTAAAATTTTTTGATTCAATAGTTATTAAGTATTGAAAAGCATCGGGGACAAATTGGGCCACACTACGCGGTCTAGAGTTAAGCATATAATTTTGCATTCATTTATTCTTCACGTATCAGAAAATGGTTTTAAAACTCGTTCAAGAACGCTTTCTAATAACAAAATATTGTTATCGATCAACAATTTAGATAAAATGTTGTAAGTTTAGATCAAACTACAACAATACATACTTTATGATTTAATAATTTGGCAGCTATTAATTTGTAATATGTTCTGAATTATTAATAGACTAAATTAGTACATAAATTTAATGCTAAAACTGTCTACCAAATTATACATGTATAACCTTACACTCGAATAGTAAATACACCCCCTGCGCCGTTATCGGGTTAAAACTATGAGATAAAATTTGCTCGATTACGGAATGTTTACCCGATAACGGCGCAGGGCGTAAAAAATGGAAATTTTTTGCAAAATTTTGTCTAAGTTTCACCCGATAAAGGATCTCTTAATAACGGCGCAAGGGGTTTACTGTATAAATTACACCAGGTCCGCCGTTATGTTACAAAACCGAACCAAAAAAGTGTAACATAACGGAAAATTGTAACATAATACTGCGCGGGCGTAGGTGATTTCGCTGAACAATGCCCAAAATTATAAATTGTAACATAAGGGATCCTACGGGAAAATATTGCGCAATACGTGTTTCTTTGTACAAATGTAAAATAGTGACATAACGGAAAATAATGATTACGTAACTCGAAAATATTGCGCAATACGTGTTTTTGTACAAATTGTAACATAACGGCGTAGTGCGTAGGCGATAATGCTGGAAACATTTTTGCAAAAAAATTGTAAAATAACGGGACGAACGGGAAAAATTGTAACATATCGGCGCACCTGGTGTTGACTCTTCCGATTCGGAAATTACGAAACTTAATTAACTGTCCTTACCACTGTGGTCGTTTTGGCATATTAATTTTCTCTTGAGTATAATTTATACTGTATTATATAAGTTTATAGAGGTTTAGTTTGGTGTACGGAAGTGACTCGAGACGTTCTTAAAGAGGTCTTAGATTGAAAGATTTGGTACACTTGACATGACATAAGGTGGAACATTTCTCTTAGAACTTCAAAGAACGCTTCTTGAGAATAATCTCCAACGCCCAGCGTGGTTAGTTTGATGTTACAGAATGGACCGGCGGTTCAGAACAGTCACATTTTTGAAGTTACAACAAGAATGCTTTGGTTCACTTGAATCATACTTTGTGCAAAATACACAATTTTTATAACTTGCTCGCACGTTTGAAACATTGGTTTATTATTTGATTTCAGATATCTAAACGCGTCTAGAGTCCAAAAAATCTAATTTACTCAAATATTCTCAAATATTCTTTTAAATTTTTTAGATTTATTGAGTAACAAAATCATTTTTGAAAAAGCTTAAGCCTAAAAATTCCCATTTTAAATAAGACTTTTTATCCCCAAAATTTTGGTAATTTCGACTCGTGTCTACGGAAATTGTTTTTTTTCAAAATGGTCTCTGCGAACCGTCTATTGATTTGAAATAACAATTTAGGTAGTGTGGGTAGTGCGTAGGCTGTCCGCATACATACGTAGATCATTTTGAAAATAATAATTTCCGCGTACGAGAGCAGATCTCATACAAAATGGGCGTTAGTATCCGAATATAAATTTCATTTTAGTTGGTTTAACTAGGAATATATGGGTTTTTGAAGTGTGTTTAATTAACTTGTGTTATAATAATCAATTTGCGTAGGCTTCAACGTTCGAAAAGTTTAGTAATAAAAAGTGTTATTTCAAATGCAAACTGTTATTTCAAATGGTTAATTCAAGTTGAATTAGTCATCGAATAATTCAAAGATTACCGAAAGAGAAATAACCCTTTTGTATTGATGATTGAACGGTCGGAGTTCTATAAAAAAAAACTGGTAAGAATTTAACAAAATGTTATTGAATGATTGTATGATTCCCTGTTTTAGTTAAACGACACCTGGTCTAAATTTATTTTAACCAACTGTTCAAATATGATATGGTTCCCAACTTTATTCCGTAAATTACTGTGCCGCCTTTGTTCATGCCTTTCTAATGTACTATTTGTTGATATAGTGCTATCATTAATGCTATACCGCTCCNGAAGTGTGTTTAATTAACTTGTGTTATAATAATCAATTTGCGTAGGCTTCAACGTTCGAAAAGTTTAGTAATAAAAAGTGTTATTTCAAATGCAAACTGTTATTTCAAATGGTTTGGCGGTTAATTCAAGTTGAATTAGTAATCGAATAATTCAAAGATAAACGAAACAGAAACATCCCTTTTTGTATTGATAAATGAACGGTCGGAGTTCTATAAAAACTGGTAAGAATTTAACAAAATGTTATTGAATGATTGTATGATTCCCTGTTTTACTTAAACGACACCTGGTCTAAATTTATTTTACCCAACTGTTCAAACATGATATGGTACCCAACTTTTTTCGTAAATTACTGTACCGCCTTTGTTCATGCCTTTCTAATACACTATTTGTTGATACAGTGCTATCATTAATGCTATACCGCTCCACCAACATCCCACACTTGCGAAAGATGCTATTTTCAAGACCACCTTTATCTTTCAAAGTTCAACTGGAAAAGACAACCACGCAGGGTACTGGTTCGGCATCCGGTGCTACAATGCCATAGTATACTTATGAAATGGGGGCGCAGAATATAATTCTTAGAAATTGATAACTCAAAGTTATACTGGTATTATACCGGTGCTGAGCCTAGTTTGATGACTGTTTCAGTTTAGATTTAGTTGTACTTATTTTTTTGTTTCCATAACGTGCCGGGTTACAATATATGCGTGTACTCGTGTCAAGCAAAGATTTAAGCAACTGGCAGGGGAGAATGCGTGAACATTGTGTCTGATGTATAAAACCTCAATTTCCAATAATTATATTCTGCTACAGCTGACATGTTCAAAATGCAATATATAAACATGTTTTAACATTCATCTGAACTTGTTCTGTATAGTGTTAAAGCTGCAACTTTCCAATTGACCTTAGATTTTTTAGCAAGTTACAATTGCTTCTTTCGTAGCGTGCCCAATAGAAACGTTTTTAATTCTAATTTTATTGGAAAAATAGAACTACAGTCCATGCGCGCACAACGCGACAGCACACAACGCGACAGTGCGCAAACAACGCGACAGGTTTTGGCCTAATGAAAAGTGCGCGCACAACGCGACACTTTTTTCTCCTTAAAACATGAATTATTTATAAAAAATAAATTATTGAATAAAACATTTGATAAACCATTTTTTGTTTCAAAAAGAAATTTTATACAGAAACATTTTGGTTCATAAACTAGATTTTATTTATTTATTGTTTATTTGTTTCGTTATCGATTTTTAGATCATCATTTTAAGGTATGGCCTATACGGTATAGGGTTAGGCACATTTTGCTCAAGTACTTAATTTAACTCGACATATTGATCACCAAGGTTTTTAAGCTCAAAGTTTGATATTGGCTCAAACTTAACCTAGTCTGATAAAAAAACACGGTTTTACCGACGTTTTTGACCTATCGCGAA